>CM077193.1:45899697-46132197 GCA_039654625.1 Rhinogobio ventralis
ACATGGGACCAGGATGCACTATGGGAAGAAGTCAAGCCGGTAGAGGCAGTGTGATGCTTTGGGCAATGTTCTGCTGGGCAACCTTGGGTCCTGCCATCCATGTGGATGTCACTTTGACACGTACCACCTACCTAAGCATTGTTGCAAATCATGTACACCCTTTTATGGAAACAGTATTTCCGTGGCTGTGGCCTCTTTCAGCAGGATAATGCGCCCCGCCACAAAAAATGGTTCAGGAATGGTTTGAGGAGCACAACAGCAAGTTTGAGGTGTTGACTTTGCCTCTAAATTCCCCAGATCTCAATCCAATCGAGCATCTGTGGGATGTGCTGAACAAACCAATCCATGGAGGCCCCACCTCACAACTTACAGGACTTAAAGGATCTGCTGCTACCATCTTGGTGCCAGATACCAAAGCACACCTTCAGGGGTCTAGTGGAGTCCATGCCTCGACGGGTCAGGGCTGTTTTGGCAGCAAAAGGGGGACCAACACAATATGTTATGCCTGATCATTATATATATATATATATATATATGTGTGTGTGTGTGTGTGTGTGTGTGTGTGTGTGTGTGTGTGTGTGTGTGTGTGTGTGTGTGTGTGTGTGTGCGTGTGTATGTATGTATATTAGTGCTGTCAAATTTATTAATCGCGATTAATCACATCTAACATAAAAGTTTGTTTATGTAATATGAGCATGGTTTATTTATCTTTATATAAAATATACTTGGTCTCCTTTATATGTACAACAATCTGTATTACAGATAGAAACGTTTGTCCAAAACACATTTTTCTTCCTGTAAGCTTTATATAGTGCACTAATGTTTAATCAGGTTGTTGTCCTTGGATCAGATGATTACTGTGATTCATTGAGACACCAGATAAATAGATCAGGTAATTCACTGCTTTGTTTTCTCTGCTTCTATTGAGATGTCGAAGTCTGATTTTATCTGTCTGCTGAGTTTTTACAGACACAAAAGATTTCCATTTTCACTGTATATAACTATTCAATAGTCCCTTGTCTGTTTGTTTTAAAATATCTTTTCTAGTTCAGCATAACATCAGAAGAGGTCGATGTGAGCAAGTAGTTTGTACACCGTTATTCAGTCTAATGAGACTTTCAGTTAATCAGGCTAGCCAGACCGCCCATGGTTCATTGATAGGACACTTCACATTTCTACTTTCACGCTTCCTTTAAGCAGCAGCAGATATTTATAACTCAGCTTTCAAGTGCACTAACAATTTTATATTGCAAACTTGTTCCTAAACTGTGTAAAATGAACTAAAGTGAAGTTTGAGCATGTCTGTCAGTTTTAAGCGAAATCACTTGACATTGATATTTAAAATTAACTACTAATGAACCACTTAAATTAACAAGAACTGATTTTAAAATAAAGAATAAAGTCAATCTCTTGTCAAATATGTCAATAGCAGGTTGCTATTGCTGAATCTTTTTTTTTTTAAACATTAAATATAGGCCTACTGATTTATGTGATTGAGTTCACAAACACCTAAAACACCTTTTTTTTTTTTTAACAATATATTTTTTTACGATTGCAATATGCGATTCTTTTTTAAGCTCTTTATCTTCTGTATTATTCAACAAATATGAGCAATAAATCATTGTATAGTAATGGTGGTCTTTAGGCACCTCACGATCCGATTCCAATCCCAGACAGCAAACCAACATTGAATAAATATTGATTTTCCATCTGAATCATCATTATGGTTGATATTGAAATTTAAATGCAAAATAAATGTTGAATCACCATTACCATATCGATGAAACCTGACGTTATTAATGTTGATGGCAACAGCATTGATTTGGTTATCTTTATGATTGATTAAGCATTGATATTTGGTTTACCGGGCGATTGCCAATGTGTTGAAAAGTCATTGGTTTAGAGTTGACCGGGAAACGACCTGTTGTTGAAAAGTCATCGACATATAGTTGACCGGGAGATCAACGGGTGGTAGCCAACACGTGCTGCACCGGACACAGCTCATTTCTGGACCCATACGATCAGGTAAGCTTGCTTAATGTTCGATATGAATGAATTGTACCAAATCAAATAGGCTACTGTTACTCGTTAACATGATGGTTAGTGTAGTAACCGACGCAGTGCTGCAGTCATTGAAATAGATTGTGTTACACCAATATGTCAAAATCTGCCAAAGTTAACGTCGTGCTTATGGCTATCGTGGTTTCCAACAGGTTACAAAGTAAGCAAAACCTCAGAGTCCAGTCTATATTTGTGATAGCTAGCTCGAAATACATGTCTGTACCATTATACCAATTGCTAAGTAGGCAGATAGGCTACATCCTCCCCTAATGTAGGCTATGTCGTGAAATCTATTAACAGTTAATTAATTTAATTTATATATTATTCAATGCTGAACTGTCTCGAGTTGTAACTGGAAATGCCAATTAGACCATCGTAATACAAATCCAAAATAATAATCCTTCGAGCAGGGCTGCGACATATGTCGCACGTGCTACGAAAAAAATTTATCTTTGCGATGAATAAATGTACCACTGCACACGTGCGATAGCCTCATAAAATAGCCTACAGTTTTGTAAATAACTCAATTTTGTTTTCAGACATGGTAGCAGTCGAGTTATACGTGTGTTTAAGAGTATATGCGTCATGCGATATTACGATTTTTGAAGAAATATGGTAGTATCTTGCTACAGCGCACATTCTATCAGCTGCAGTTCCGGCGCCTCCAACACTACAACTTGACGTACATTCACATCACACGTTAACGCAGTGGTAGAGTTACACTCACAGGACACTGCACTTATTCGCAATCACAAAAGTTTGCGGTTAAAACAATCCTTATTAATCTTATTAATAAAACTTAAAATCTTTATTATTATTATTATTATTATTATATATGTAATTATAAGTAGGGCCTACTTTTTAAAATAATTACATTTAAAAAAAAATTAAAACATTTAAAATTCTTAACATGCAATTATGTAAACTAGCTTCAAAACATAAAAGCTAGTAAATAATAAAGAGGAACAAAAACGTATTACAAGCAATGATGCTTTCAGCATTTAAGAGTATCCGAACTGTGAGTGATTTTTCTCTTTCTCAGCTTTACTGTTGCTTGATTATTAGACAGCGGGAAATCTGCACTCAGACTAATGCACATATCGCTTTTAAAATATAAGATGTGGTTTGTGCTGTCTGTTTAATTCCTTGAGACATTACTGACTGTGTTTATTAATTTTGCGTCATAAACGCATTCCAAACCACATAAATCAAGACTTTCGTAGAGTATTTGTAAGGAAAATACCGTCGGGCGAGAACACACAAGCGTAACATCAAGCGAAGTGCACGTTTCTCACAGCGCATATAGGCCTATCCAGTGCAATGAAGCCCGCGAATGTCATTGTAATTCGCTTCAACCTTTCCGAACGTTATGAAATATTATTTTATGGTTCGAGTGGTGTGTGTGAGAGGAAATGGAAGCAAGCAATACGGGTGTTTCTAAAACACACGCAGCGCCATTGCGCACCTGCAGTTAAAATCTCAGAATTGATCCAGAATCGTTAAAGAGAGAATCTTTTCTCCCACCCCCATATGACCAACACAATTTTAGCTCGATTAAACACGAACGGTTCTTTCCTTTAGGCCAGGCCTGTAATCGTAACGTGCCAAAGTTGATGCTTCTTCTGCAGACTGCGTTGCTCTCGCGTGTCACGTGACCAGAGTGCAATCGCTGCCTTTGCGGTTAAAAAAATCGTGTTTTGTGATATCGCGATATTATCGCAATTGCAATTAATCGTTCAGCCCTAGCTGAGAGTGACACTGTCCACTTATAGCAGATCTTAAACTGGTGGTGATTCACAACCAGGGCTATACGCAAGGGGGTCAACCATTTTCATTTGTAAAACAGAAATTATCACTTCAAATAAAAATGCAGGACTGTAAACAGATTCAAATAATCTTGAATAATATCTCTCTCACCTTCAACACAATGTCAGAAACAGTCCCCACAGAACTGTCAAAAAATGCGAGAGACACCAGTGAGTCATATATTTGTCAGTTTACAAGTGAATCAGAGTAATAACGGCCACTTTTATAATAATGCTATTTGATATCCAGTATAATAATATGAGTTAAAGGAAACATTTCTGGTCTCATTTGGTATTAAAGAAGTACTTGAGGCTACTGGTGTGTGTGTGTGTGTTTAGAAAATATATATTATGTTTCCAGGTGTATCTGTTTCTGATGGTTTTGCATGAATGAAGGAAACTGCTTGCTCTCTCTCCCCTCCTCATACACATAGTTACAGGTCTAAACCATTGTGTCCTCTTATATTGTTCTCAGAGAACAATATAGATATAATAAGTCCATAGATATAAAATCAGCATCGTTCATAAATGTTTTTCCCCTCATGCAATTTTTTTGAATGATAAAATCAATACTAAATTGTGTATACCTTTAAAATCATGGATAGTTAACTCAGCAATAACTCAACAATCTCAATTTCCTAGATAGAGTGTAGTATAGAGAAACTGTAGTTTTTTTTTGTTACCTGGTGTGATCCAGTTGAGTAGAGTTCTGTTGGTTAGCTTGATTTGAATCAGGAGGAAGCTGCTGATATGTCAGTCTGTTTGTGCAGGTTGCTCTGTATCGTCCTCATGATGCTGGAGAGACACTGACAAAGCTGAAGCATCTTCTCGTCTCCAGCTCTTTCATCCTTCCACCCGCCAACCCTCTATTGCCTTTCTGTCTCACTCATTCTGTCTCTAATTCTCTCCGTCTCCTTCTGTCTGTTACTCTCTCCTTCGTTCATGTGCTGCCTTCACATATTCTCCTTGATTCCAGTGGTTGCGCTCTCATATGTGCTCTCTCTCTCTCTCTCTCTCTCTCTCTCTATCCTCCCTCTAATCTTTCTGTCTCATTACATACACATTTATTCTATTTTCAGGACAAACACAGCAAACTCTTTTCGCTCTCTAATGCACTTTGACTTTGCCACTGCGCTGTATCTGTCCAGAATGATTCTCTGATTGATCGTCTACCTTCACCTGAAACCTATTGTGCAAAGGCGCATTATAAACGCTGCCTTCATGTGCTATCAGAAATTTCCTACTTCCCACTTCTTAAGTCGTGATTTACGAGCTCACCACATTAAAAGTTTGGCTTGAGAGGACGTTCATGTTAAATTTTTTAACTAGGAAACTTTGATAAATCTGGTAGCACATGAAGGCGCTCTAACTCATGATTTGAAAGCTTCAAACTATCCTTCTTCTTTTGCTTGTCTACAGGATGTAACAAAATGGATCAAGATAATGACAGTGGGCGGCTGTGGACAGTTTCTGTAAAAATCATATTTTTAGGTACCAGTTTTTCTTGTCATATTTTTTTTTTCCATTTGCAAGTTTACTCTTACACTAAAATGGTCATATGATAGGAGACTTAATTGCATTTTGTGCATCATGTGAGAACCAATGCTCATCGATGGAATAGTTTCAGTAAATTATATCTTATTTGATACATATTTGACATAAAATAATTGAAATACAGTATACAAGCTGTGTTGGAGCTTGACAGGTCCAGTTGCTTTGTTTACTTTGATTCACAATCTAATGTTCATAAAACATTGACGTTTTCACATGCATTGTTTTGTGTGTAAATGAAAAGCGGTTTGAAAAAAACAAAAACAAATTCACTTTCCACTGTCAATTCAAGGTCGGAATTTAAAGAAGAAGAAGAAAAACTACTCAAGCCTTTTAGATCCATTTAAAAGGATCGAACGCTATGTGATGTTGCTTTAAAAATGAATGGCTGATATAATTCACAGGTTTAATGAGGTATATTGTCATAACTAATGAAGTTAAGTTTTTAATAAGTAGCTACAATTCATCAATAATTCATAAAATAATTCTTGGAATATTTATACATATTTTTCTAGACATAAGTTAATGTCTTAGAGACTCTACCTCAGGCTTATAGCATTATCAGAGCTGAGCCCAGGGAACACAATTCATGTTTGTGCTTACTGAATAAGCACATTCAATAAAAGCAAATTCATTAGATTATGCTCAGCAGTAACCTTTTCAGAATTCTTAGAAATGCATGAAAATGTCAAGGATTTATGATTCTGCCTAGATACTTTAACCAAAGCTGCATTAGAGACACAGAGTGGTACAAATACAAATACTAATTCAGGAGTATTTGTGAGAAGAGCAGATTTTCTCAGATTACTTTTCATGTCCTGTAATTGTGCCGTTGAAGATTATATTTTTGCAGGAAACTAATTGAAGCAACTAATTGTTTTCTTCCAAATGTATTCTGGCCATCGGTATGTTTTACATCAGTCTGCACTTGTATGAATCAACCCCCTTCAATCAAATCTGTTATATAATTGAAGAATGTTATTTCAGTACAAGAATTCTGTCTTTCTCATGATGGCAATACTCTTGTGGCTGATTGGATTTTGTTACCAATTTCAGATAAACACTCCATCCATTCAGTATTCATAATCTAACTTGGTAAACAACCTCAATTCGTTCATATTTCTACAGATATTGTATAGTACTGGAAATTTCATGAGGAAAAGCTTGTGTGCGGAAAAATGGGAGATTTTGTATATTGACAAAATGCTACAAGTGACAACCTAACAACCACCTCGAACACGCCAAAATACCTTAGCAAACAGATTGAGGTGGTAAGTGCTGCAGTGTAGAAAATTTAAAAATCTGGTTGTTGTTTTTCTTTAAGTCCATACCCTTAATCTTTTGCAATCAGTTAGTTGGACAGTATCTGCTAAGTTCATTCAAAATACTGTCTTAGGAAACAAAACAATCTCCTCTTTAACTGATGACTGTTTATTATTTGGTTCCATGTACTAAAAAAGCATCAGTCTCTCCACTGATGCACATTCCTATGGACTCATCAGTGACGCAAGAGATTCGGCAAGTTTTTCCATCCAAAGTTGCGGATTTAACTTATGCACAAAATTGGAATATCGCATAAAACATTTGTGAATAAAGCAGGGTTTCCATACCATTACTGGTTAATTGGGACAGTAATAAAAATGGAAGTTGCTGCAACCTGGGAAGAAACTGTAGGCCGTTTTTCCTCCATCATAAATTAATTGCGTCTCAGAGCGCGCAGACGAAACACAATAAACGCTGTTATGTTATCTTGCATTCGGATGCTGGTGTTTGTGAACAATCATGTGAGACGCTTCTGGGAGGAAATTAAACCAAATCATTCTGATGGCAGACTTTGACTCAGGCATTTCAGAATGATCAAACCAACATTTGAGATGCTGTGCGATGCGATTGGTCCGCTGGTTAGTCCAGTTACCCAATCACATCCACTGTTGAGTCACATGAGTTTTTTGTTGCACAACAAGGGATTTTCGGTAAACATGTTTCCATCATAGGCTGCATCCAAAAACTTCCGTTAGGAAAAAAGTAGTAATCCCAAAAAGCAGCCCGGCCCAGATAAAAAATGTATCTGCCTCAGTTGAGCGCATAAGTGTTTTATGTGGATTTTTTTTAATTTATACGCATCATGGCTTTTCCATTTAGCATTAATGCAATATCCCAAAATGCCCATAAAATTAGGTGGAAGGAAACAGCTGTTCCCTTTCAGTCGGTCACGTTCGACATACGTCGGACGTCACCGACGAATTGGAATTAGGATCACTTCTCGGAGCCCCTATCAACTTCGAGATATAGAGAACGGGCCAATGGCCATTGGCGTGCGAGATTTGCATCTCGCGCTCCGCCCTGCGCTGCGGGTATAAACAGGAGGCGAATGCAGCGCACTATTGTCATTCACTTTGGAGCCGAACATGGTGTTGATGAAGGAGACTGTTCCTGCTTCAGCAGAAAGAGAGAGAACGAGAGAAGATGCTTCTTTGAGTGCTGGGAGAGAAGGCACGATCAGCGGCGGCCGCGAGCTCACTGATACAGTGATAAACTGCTGTTTTTACAGCACTGCTGGTTTGGTGAGGGCGTTCCCAACGGTGAGTGCATACACAGGCTGCACTACTCTCCTGTGTTTTGCCGCGGTCGTTCCTGGGTGCTTCAGCACATTTAAAAGAGCTTTCTTCTAAAAGAGCAGCGCGGGTGTGACACTGCGTCTTTTTCAAGACGTCATTCCACCCGTGCGTTTCTGGATGCGGTTGTTTCCTGTCCTTTGACGGCCACGATCCCTCTCGCATAAGCATGTTGAGATTGCGTTCGTGGGTGATCCATGTTCTCTTAGGAGAACGGGATCACGTCAGATCTGACGCCTTCCTCGTGAGGGTTTGAGTGTTCAGCGCGCCGTGTGCCGTCTAGCTGCCGGCTGACAGCGCGGGTTGTTACGGCAACCCAGCGCGTCACTCGGCGCTTTAGATGCGCGGTCGAGACTTAACCTCAAACGGGGTTCCCCGTTTGAGGTTATCGCCTATTCCCCGAACTAGTTTCTTTTCTGGTGCACCAGAAAGGGGCTACTTCGGCTAATAAGCCTTGGTGACCTGAGGATTACAGTGGGGCTTCCCTGCCGAGTACATCTCCGTGGGCCCTCACTCCTCTATCGCATCGCAAGGCTTGACTGTTCAGCGCGCCGTGTGCCATCTCGACGGCCACGCTCACAGTTTTGCATGCCTGCTGGTAGCTTACAGGTGGGATTGCTGGTTCCTAAAAAAAAATAAAGGGGACCTAGCGTTTCATCTGGGGCTGTAGCAGAGGACAGATGTCAATCGCTGCATCGGAGAGAGGGCTGTTATAAGCTGGAAATGAAGATGATGCTGAGTTTCCCACTATAATGGTGTGTGCTCATGCTGAATCGGATTCAGACTTGACAGCCATGCTTTCCTGGGTGGCTGAGGCATAGTGCAACGCGTAAATCGCCTTGCCCGCCCCCTTGCTGTTTTCCCGGATGTGCATTGGAAAGCTTTGGCAGTGTGGAACTATTTGGTGCCAAAATCTGGATAAAGTTTTCCTCTCTATCACTACCCTCATCGGTGAGGTGGCAGTGCCACTGGCAGGCCACCTCCGCCCTGCGCTCTTAGTGCACGAGGGTAGTTCTGAGCTGAGGTTGAGCTGCGCACAGTGACTGATTTACATTTAAAGTCACAGCGCTGGCCCTTGGCCAGACGATGTCCACCCTGGTCCAGAAACACCCTTGGGCTACCTTGCAGGGGTGTGAGACGTCGCCAGAGTACGCTCTCTCGATGCTCACATCTCACAAGGTGACCCTTTTCGGCGACACTGTCGGTGACTGTGCAGCAGTCCTCCACAGTGCAAAGCAGATGGAACCCCTCAGTCTGCTCGCCATGGGCATCCCACGATGCCACCCGTCTTGGCTGCCAGTCAGCTGAGACGGGTGACCTGGACTTGGTTGAAGCTGCTCTTCCCCGGAGAAGGGCCGGGTGGAGAATCATTGCTAAATTTTGTTCCGCCACCGGTGTTACAGCCAGTGGTACCCAAATTCTTAAGAGCAGTTCCAATACCTCTGGGTCTCGGGAGTTCAGGAATGGCAGCGTGTGACGCTATGAAGCCGCGCCGCTCTCATTCCCCTCCCCACAAGAGGGCGAGAATGGCATTGTGCGACGCCGGGGAGCCTCGCCACTCTCATTCCCCTCTTCTCAGCGGTGTGAGGACGGCAGTGCGCGACGCTATGGCTCGCCACTCTTGTTCCCCGCTGAGGAAGGAGGTGAGGTAGGCAGTGTGTGACGCCACAAAGCCTTGCCACTCTCTGCCCCTCCTTCAGTCGCCAGCGGACCGCAGCGTATGGCTTGAGAACGCTACCATGCCTTCTCTCATACCCTCCGTCCAACCGTGGGGGCAGGTAGGTGCTGCGTGCGCACTCAGACCCCACTTCAGGACGCTGTGCCTCTTGGGTCGGGTCCCTGCCCTCCACTTCGCTGCCCTACTGCGGGTACGTCTGTGGGGCGGGTGTGTTCATGGTACGGTTTCCAGAAGCCTAGCTAGCACTTCCGGGACGGTCCCGCTGACTCACCTGCACCACCAGGCTCGGCTATGCGATTCAGTTCGCACGGCATCCTCCCAAGGTCTGGGCGTCCACTTCACTGTTGTGTGGAGCTGCAACGCCCATCTTGTGGAAAGAGATCGAAGTCCTACTGGCGAAGGACGCGATTGGAGCCGGTCCCTCCAGCCGACATGAAGTTGGGGTTCTATAACTCCTACTTCATTGTGCCCAAGAAAAGCAGTGGGTTATGACCAATCTTGGACCTGTGAGTCCTGAACCGGGCCCTTCACAAACCGCCCGTTCAGATGTTGACGCAGAAGCGCACTTTCGCGTACATCCGTCCCCAAGATTGGTTTGCAGCGATCGACCTGAAGGTCGTTCCCTTCAGGACTGTCCCTGTTGTGTGAATACAGAGACACGTTGATCAGTCACCTTAGCCTGTTGGGACTTCGGGTCAACTGGGGAAAGAGCAAACTCTGCCCCGTGCAGAGGATCTCTTTTCTCGGTATGGAGCTGGACTTGGTCAATCTGACAGCGCGTCTCACAGAGGAGCGTGTCCAGTCGGTGTTGAACTGCTTGAATTCGTTCAAATGCAGGACAGCGGTACCACTGAAACATTTTCAGAGGCTCCTGGGGCACATGGCATCCGCAGCCGCTGTAACGCCGCTCTGATTGCCTCATGTGAGACCGCTTCAACGCTGGCTACACGACCGAGTCCTGAGATGGGCGTGGCACAGCGGATCCCTCCGTGTCCCCGTGACTCCGAGGTGCCGCCAAACCTTCAGCCTGTGGTCGGACCCTTCGTTTCTACGGGCAGGAGTTTCCCTAGAACAAGTGTCCAGGCATGTTGTTGTCTCCACGGATGCCTCATCAACCGGCTGGGGTGCCACGTACAACGGGCTTGCAGTTTCGGGTCTGTGGACGGGGCCTCAACTGCAATGGCATATCAATTGCCTCGAGTTGTTAGCAGTTCATCTTGCGCTGGGCCGCTTCAAAACGCCGCTACTAGGCAAGCACGTTCTGGTCCGTACGGACAACACTGCGGCCGTTGCGTACGTCAACAAACAGGGTGGTCTACGCTCCCGTCGCATGTCTCAACTCGCCCGCCATCTCCTCCTATGGAGTCAGAAGCATCTGAGGTCGCTTCGTGCCATTCACATTCCGGGCCTGCTTAATCGTGCGGCCGACGAGCTCTAATGACAGCCAGTGCTCCCCGGAGAGTGGAGACTCCATCCCCAGGTGGCCCAGCTGATCTGGAGTCGCTTCGGGACCGCACAGGTAGACCTGTTTGCCGCCCCGGACACGACCCACTGCCAGTTGTTTTATTCCCTGACCGAGGGGACCCTCGGCTCGGATGCGCTGGCACACAGCTGGCCCCGGGGCCTACGCAAGTATACGTTTCCCCCAGTGAGCCTTCTTGCACAGACTCTGTGCAAGGTCAGGGAGGACGAGGAGCAAGTCCTGTTGGTTGCTCTGTATTGGCCCAACTGGACTTGGTTCTCGCGACAGCACCTCCCTGGCCCATTCCTCTGAGGAAGGATCTCCTGACTCAGAGACGGGGCACCCTATGGCACCCGCGTCCGGTGTCTGGTCCCTGGACGGGACGCAGAGGTTCTAGGTGGCCTACCACAGGCTGTGGTAGACACCATCACTTCCGCTAGAGCTCCCTCTACGAGGCGCCTCTATGCGTTGAAGTGGAACCTGTTCGTCGACTGGTGTTTTTCTCGCTGAGAAGACCCCCGGAGATGTTCGGTCGGTTCTGTGCTTTCCTTCCTACAGGACGGGTTGAAGCGAAGGCTGTCTTCCTCCACCCTCAAAGTCTATGTTGCCGCTATCGCCGCTAATCATGACATGGTAGGTGGTAAGTCTCTAGGGAAGCACGATCTGATCGTCAGGTTCCTGAGGGGGGCGAGGAGACTAAAACCGCCTCGCTCTCCCTCTATACCCTCTTGGGACTTAACTCTGGTGCTAACCGCACTGCAGAGGGCGCCCTTTGAGCCTTTGCAGTCAATTGAGTTAAAAATCCTGTCTCTGAAGACAGTACTCCTGACTGCATTGGCCTCTATCAAGAGGGTAGGGGACCTGCAGGCATTTTCGGTCGACGAATCGTGCCTGGAATTCGGGCCCGGTAACTCTCATGTAATCCTGAGACCCCGGCCCGGATATATGCCCAAGGTTCCCACCACTCCCTTCCGGGACCAGGTGGTGAGCCTGCAAGCGCTGCCTTCGGAGGAGGCAGACCCAGCCCTAGCTTTTCTCTGTCTAGTCCACACTCTGCGGACTTACGTGGACAGAACGCAAAGCTTCAGGACCTCAGAACAGCTCTTCGTCTGTTATGGAGGCCAGCAGAAGGGAAAGGCTGTCTCCAAGCAGAGGATGGCCCACTGGATAGTGGATGACATCGTCTTGGCGTACCAAACCCAAGACGTGCCCTGCCCGCTCGGGTTAAGAGCCCACTCCACTAGGGGTGTAGCTTCTTCCTGGGCGTTGGCTCGTGGCGCCTCGCTGACAGATATTGTAGAGCTGCGGGCTGGGCAACACCTAACACGTTCGCTAGATTTTATAGCCTCCGTGTAGAGCCGGTATCTTCCTGTGTGCTCGCTTCCCATAGTCAGTAACACCGAAGTGCCCGTTCTAAGTGTCGGCTTGCTGCGCCACTCCCTTCCCTTTTGGAACGGATACGTGCGCTTATATGCTCCAGTCGAGTTCCCCAGAACGGCGAACCCTGTTGAGTCCTCCGCAACCCGCGGCAGTCGGATGTGGCGGAGCGTCCGACGCCAGGTCTAACACTCGTATGCATTGGTGGAACTTGTGTTAGGCTGGGTTCCATATGTATGGTAACCCTCGTTCCCTGAAGGAGGGAACGGAGACGTACGTCCCGTCGCCACAGTTGCTGTACCATCACTGCATGGCCGAGTCACTAGTTCGGCTCCTCAGTGAAAAACAATAGTGCGCTGCATTCGCCTCCTGTTTATACCCGCAGCGCAGGGCGGAGCGCGAGATGCAAATCTCGCACGCCAATGGCCATTGGCCCGTTCTCTATATCTCGAAGTTGATAGGGGCTCCGAGAAGTGATCCTAATTCCAATTCGTCGGTGACGTCCGACGTACGTCTCCGTTCCCTCCTTCAGGGAACGAGGGTTACCATACGTAACCGAGACGTTTTTCCCCTTCATTAAATTTAGTCTTTGGCTGTGTCCCAATTCAAAGGCTGCATCCTTCGAAGGACTCAGACTTAAAAGGCCATGAAGGTCGGACTGAGCGTTGTTAAAGGAGTAGTTCACTTCAGAATTAAAATTTCCAAATAATTTACTCACCCCCATGTCATCCAGTGAGCATGAACATCTCATGTCTTTCTTTAGTCGAAAAGAAATTAAGGTTTTTGAAAAAAACAGTCCAGGATTTTTCACCATATAGTGGACTTCAACGAGGTCCAACGGGTTGAAGGTCCAAATTGCAGTTTCAATGCAGCTTCAAAGAGCTCTACACAATCCCAGACAAGGAATAAGGGTCTGGTCTAGCCAAACGGTCATTAAAAAAAAAAAAAAAAAAAAAAAATTGTATATACTTTTTAACCACAAATGCTCATCTTGCACTAGCGTCCACGACTTAACGCGTTACATAGTCACGTTGGAAAGATCACGCGTAGGTGGAAGTACCGTCTCAGTGTTTACACAGTGAACGTGCAAAGACTAAGTCAAATGCCCTTTACAAAACAAAAAGGTAAAACATCGTCAGACGATTTTGTAGTTGGAGAAAATGAGATTGTTTTTTGCCCTACCCTACCTACCTAGTATACAGACGATTGTCACATCACGCATGACCTTTCCAACATGACTACATAATGCGTGATGTCGTGGACGCTACTGCAAGATGAGCATTTGTGGTTAAAAAGTATATACATTTTCTTCTTTTTTTAAATGACTGATAGTTTTGCTAGATAAGACCCTTATTCCTCGTCTGGGATCGTGTAGAGCTCTTTGAAGCTGCACTGAAACTGCAGTTTGGAACTTCAACCTGTTGGACCTCGTGGAAGTCCACTATATGGAGAAAAATCCTGGAATGTTTTCCTCAAAAACCTTAATTTCTTTTCGACTGAAGAAAGAAAGAATGAAAGAATGAACACCTTGAATGACATGGGGGTGAGGAAATTATGAGAATTTTAATTATGAAGTGAACTAATCCTTTAAATGGGGCGGAGGACTGTTTTTGTCGCCTAGCAACTGTGACAGCTCCCGTTGATAAGTGACAGTAATGTTTGTAGACTTTTCTAAAAGCTATTAAATAGTTTGAAAACAAAATAGGGTTCACAAACTGTCTAAATATGTTCACCATGTATATATAATAAAGAGTATAAACTATATATAATCGCATCTTAGTAAGATATGTCAACATTTGAACTGCTTTAAAGTTTTGTTTTGTTTTTTTACATTTGTATCATTTGATATTTGAGTAAGTTGAGACCCAATTTCTCAAAAAAAAAATCCTGTCATCACTGGTGTGCAATGAATTCTAAGGTAGACAAGGCCGCAAAGGATCTTTCTGTTGTATCCTTCTTTTCACAGGACATGTTGGAGGACATGTTGTGCATTTGGAGGAGCCTTTGAATTGGGGCCGTGGTGACGCAATAGGGACGCAGCACTTGTGTGGTAGTTGTGAGTATAACATTCAAAACTATTTCCTAATTGGTTGCTGCAGAATTATAATTTCTGTGCGTTGTGGATCACAGGAGAGGAGAAGCATATCATAATTGTGACAACTTAAACATTTTCTTTAATTCATGGTTATCTGGAATGCTTGATTCTGGTCAACAGGAACATTCTGTAGTGAAATATTGTTGTATCATGACAGGTAAACTGAACTTTTGACTGTTGTCTCCTGCACTCTGCTAGTTTTATGTCTCTCATAAAACCATATCTATACTATATGTATATTTTAATATAAAACAAGACCTGGTGGAAAGCCACCATTTCTGTTTGTCCTGCAGAAAAGAAAATGCCTTACATTTATCAGCTAGTTACAACACATTACAATGGATTTCATCAAATAAATTCAACATTTATGAAGTCTAGAAAGCAACCATAAATGATTGCTCTGGCGATGTGGCACGTTTAATGCATTACTGAGGATTTTTTCTATCAGTTAATGGAGTGTAACTGCAGTCAGGTGCGGAAAATTATGGTTTTTAACAGACATGCAGATGTTCTTTAAAACTGAGTGCAAAGGAATTTATGTTATGGTGTATTTTTAGCTGAATATGTCTATGTAGTTGAACCATAAGTGCACTGATGTGCTAGCATTCATACCTTCATCAATACGTCACTCAGTCACGTTTTAAATTGATCTTGGCCCTGTCATTGTGTAAAGCTTGTGTGTGTGTGAGCGTTCAATACTGAATAGAAGTATGCAATCCACTAATTCATGCCTTCAGTACACTCAAGTAGAAGGTTGTTGCCTTATAAAAGTGTTCAAAGAAAACCATAAGAAACCCTGAAGAAATGTGTGTACATGCACAAACATCTTTATCTGAAGTACAGATCCTTTTAAATGTTGTATAACCATCAAGGTTTCACAACAATTATTAGTGTGTCTAAATATGTCTTTATAACAAGGTTATCATAAATGCAAATGTTTAAAAATATGACAGATACATAACCAGTTATTGGGTCATATTTATTCATTCCATACAGTTGTTAACTGCTGTGAACGTCTGATGCATATGGCACACAAAATTGGAAACACTTTGGGATTTTGGAAGTCGTCATTTGATTGGTTGAATTCTACAGGATTTCCAGGAGATGTGTGTGTTGCGTTATTTTCGTGTATGTGAAGTTCACGGCATAGACTATTTAAAATACGAGTTTTGCGCTCCGTTCTGTTATTGTAGGGAAATCGACTTTACATTTTCACGCCCCCAAACATGAAGCTGAAAAAACTAACTGTGATTGGTTGCTTTACATGTCAGTCAGACAGCCTCTGCACTATTTAAGTGGAGTCCGAAACCATAGTGGACATTATCGAGTGCACTCATTTATTCCCACAATGCACCTCAATAACGAGTGTACAACTGATGCAGGCCTACACTCAATGGCTAAAGAATACCCATAATGCTCTGTGAGGGTCACGCTGAATGAATCCCCATATCTCACCAGAAGATGCCGCCCACAGCTGAATCAACCACCATCCATACATTTTTCATCCATACATTTTCCAAACTGCTGGTCCAATTTGGGTACTGTCATACAGGTATAAATTTCTTTTTAATTGATAATTCAATTGTTTAATTAAGCTAGTTTCCATGACAGTGTTCAAGATAAATCTTTTCATTATTACTGGAGCTGCCGGTTTGAAAAGTTTCAAATGCAGCCCTTCCGGCACACTCAGTGTCCGAATTCACTCACTCGTTTTCATTCACTCCTTCAAGTGGACTATATTACTGGAGTTATGTAGGGAATAGTGAATGAGCATATAGGGGGCAACGTCCTACGCTAACTGAGCCAGTAATTATAGGGTGGAGCAACACAGAAGCCCCACCCCATATTCAGCCCTGCCCTGCTCTGCAGGATACATCCAGGATAATCTCTGTTCATTAGCCTACATAAAACAATAAATATAAATAGTTATGTTTAGCATGGCAGATATCCACCTGTAAGAAATAAGAAATTGAGCGTGCCAGAGAGAATTGTCGTTTCCAGGGTATTAAAGTGCGTTATTGGTGATTTCAATTAGAAATTGTCAGCTGAAATGGATTTACCGTTTCCACCTGGTATACATGCGTTTTGAATGTCTCCTTTGACAACTTCTGTTTGGATTTCGTCACATCACTTTTGCAGGAATAAGTGTTGTGCTGAATTTAAAGTCGCAACCTGATTGCCTAATCCTAACCCCTCCCCCACACCTACTCCTCAACTTACCAATACTAGCGGGGTAGTAATTTGGCAGGGGGTCAGAATTAGGCACAACACATGTTAACGGTTAATCGATGATCGATTAATTGTCGATAATACATTTAATCGATATAATTTATCGATCGTCGATTTAAAAAGGGTCATGCGCGTGCGTGCTGATCAACCGCGAAACAGACACGAGGAAAAAGGAAGCGAGTGTGCGAGTTGTTTGGGACCATTTTACAGTTCAGGCCCAGTTCTACGGGGGTAGTAAGCTAAGCACCCTCAGTTGATACTGTAATAATATTGGCGAGATTTGGCAGATTTGCAAATTGTGTCCGAGCTCTGGAGAGCGTCAAATGCATCTGTTTACAGCGTGTTTTTGCAGCGGTGAGTAATGTAGCCAATCACAGATAGCTGTTGATCTCTTGATCACGATCAATCTCACCGCTCAGATTCTGTCTTTATTCAGTGCTGAGTTAATGCAGAAAACCTCTCATTAACAAACAAAGTCAAGACACGATGTCAGTAAGAAATTTATTGTTGACAACTTAATTTTTATAACGGAACTTTGTGAGATCGCGATGAACTGACAAAGCAAAAGCATTTTAGTGATCGTAGCGATCTTGGCTCGCTTTCGAGGCTACAGTCTATAACATTCATTGAATAAAACTATTGTTGCTCAGAGGACCGAAGGCCAATTGCATGCTGCAAAGTTTCGGAAGTGACATCCAAATATAAATGCCACTCTGCACGAGACAGAAATATGCTCCTGAGACCCAGATTAGAGGTTTTGTAGAGGGCATTACATTTTAGCTAATTTCTCTGACAACATGCACAGTTTTAAGTCTGAATATTCTTATGAAAATATTATTACACGTCTTTTTACATTACATATTGTCCCAAATTAGACAGTGTATAGATGCATTGCCTAGAATGGGAATGGCATTTATGGCCATGTTTACACACATATTGCATAAAGTAAAATGGTATATCAAATTATTCTGTATCTTTCATAACATTGAGAATCATCTTTATACAAAGTTTGGATAAAAAAAACTTTAAAAATTGATTGGTGAATGAAAAAAAAAAATCCCATTGTTTGTCTATTCATGTCTTTTAATTTTCTCAATAAATGGGTTCTGGTGTCCTCTACAGAGCAGAGGATGTAGCATATAACATAGGAATTAAAAAAAAAAAATATCAATTTGTTTTTTATGCTCCAAACAATGTAATGACCGGGGGAAAAATATCTAAATTCACAAAACCTTTTTTTCTGGTTCTCAGGAAGATGACGTTAAAATACTAGTAACGCATTAAAGCAATGTAAAGGCAGACTTAGACAATTAGATTAATAGACAATTTGTAGCAACATATTTTTGAAATTCCAATTATTGGTAAAAGTGATGACTTGTAAATAAATAATTATACATTTCTCACTGTACACTGCTATGGTGGAGCCGTTGCTTAGCCTATCTGCACTTTACTAGAGCAGCCTCAGTAATTTCAGAAGCACCTTCAGTGATTTGATTCTGTAACCGGGCCTGTTACAGCTGGAGTTACACCTTCCTTCATCATGACTATAAGTGTGCATGTGCATTCGCAGCCTTTTGTTTTGTGTAAATGTAAGTTGTTTATTTTGTGTCTATCTATATTTGATTTATATCTCATTTGGTTGCATTTGGTTAAGAATTAACACAGTAGTAAAGCGATCCGGTGATCAGCTTCAGTGCATGCAGCTCAAACAGCAATGCACAACTAATAATGACTATGGCTAGGATTGTCATATTACATAACATTATAAAGAGAACAAGATTGCAATAAAACATTGTGAATTATTTGGGTTTAGTTGTGCATTCTGAATAGCATGTAACTTATGCTGCCTTTACATGCTATCAGAATTATTGTAAATGTGAGTTTCCTAGGTAAAAATTGCACATGAATGCCCTCCCATTTTGAAATTTGAATGCGGTGAGCTCGTAATCACGACTTCAGAAGTGGGAATTATCAAATTTCCAATAGCACGTGAAGGCACCATTAGTTCAAGTTAGTTTTCGCAGGGTGGGATGTCTAACATGCTGTAGGCTATTATTGCTAGTATGCAGTGACAATAATGTTTAATCAAATAAATAAACTTCTGTAAACTGAATTCGAAAACCTAAAAACATTGAGTAAAAATTACTATTACATTCATTGGACCTGATCGAACTAAATTATGTTATCTAAATGAAAGACATTTATTTTGGTAAAAACTTTATCCAGTTCAATTAGGTAAGGGTAATGATTACTCACATTATCCTCTTATTTGCATCAGTATCATTAATTAATTGGACGACCACAGCATGCAATAGCCTGTATATAGGCTACCCAGTGTTAACATTAAATGTTGCCCGACTCTTGGTTAAAGATAGCCTGGAGTTACTCAAAGTATAGTCCATTTATGTGGCCTATTTGTGTTGTTTCCATTCCAACTCTCACAGACTGGAAAATGGCTGCTGCGGGTAAGTGGTTTTGTTTAGCATTGCTACTATTAGTTAATAAATGTGGCTGTTCACTCTTTATGTCTACAGCAAACAGCCCACATGTGTGGTCTTTTCAGGATTGATAAAATTAGACCCTCTTCACATCAGGTGTCCCTAAATCCCTGCAGTTCCACAATAAGAGCCCAGGTGTTTGCATTGTCTGTAATGCAGCTATAGGCCGGTAAGTGCCTGAACTAATGGAAATGTGTTGGCGGTTTCATTGCAAGTATTCAATGTTTTCACTATAGACCTTATTCACAGCAGCGCCGTCATCTTTGTTTTTAACAGCGAGGCTGTGAGGGATAGACATGCACCTTTTCAGTGGGTTGTATTGCTATTTAATGTGCTTTGAGATTGTTCTGCTGACGAAACACTGCAAAAATATCTTCCCAAGAAATTTCAGTAGATAATAAACTGCTGCCTTCGGAGGACCCATTCCAAGGTAGGAAGGCATCAAGGCTAGTCTGAATCTGAAGTGTTAGCTTCATTTCCTGTCTCCTGAGATGCCTTCATCTGATCGATTTTTGAAGGCAGCATAGATGTATCCTTCACTCCCTTTGATATCCTACAATCTTGTGCGTTGCAGTCTGTGACAGTTGAGCTAAAAAAGAAAGATGGCATCTGAAAGTTGGCGTTTGGTGGTCAATTTAGGTGTAAATGTACGGTTTTGACCAAATTACTACTGTAGTTATTAAATATTTGCTTAGTTATCACCAAAGCTCTCTCTATTTTCGTGTAGATCATTAAACCGTTACACTGCCTCAGAAGTCTGTCTGAAAGTCTGTTTGTCAGGTACCTTCGTGCATAGGGCAGCGAGGCAACAAGACAGCTGCCAATGGCTGCATCTGAAAACCGAAGACTTGTTGCCTCGCTGCCCTATCAGGCAAAGCACACAAAGGTCCCTCACGAAACTGATTTTGGACAGACTTCAGTGGCAGCGTAATAGTTTAATGATCTACAGCAAAATAAAGTGAGCTTTGGTGAGAACTAAACAAATATTGAATTACTACAGTAGTCATTTCTCGCTAGAAATTACATCAGAAGTGGAAAATGCCAAAAACGTACATTTACACAGAAACTGACCAGCATGATGCCATCAGATGCCATCTTTCTTTTTTAGCTCAACTGTCATAGAATGGAACGCATAGGATTGTGGGATATCAAAGGCAGCTACGGATACATCTATGCTGCCTTCAAAAATCGATCAGATAAAGGCATCTCAGGAGACAGGAAGTGAAGCTAACTTTGGATTTCGACGTGCCTTGATGCCTTCCTATCTTGAAATGTGTCCTCTGAAGGCAGCATTTTGCAGTTTTCGGATGCAGCCATCATCACTAATACGGCTTTTTCTACTTCACTTTCCTCGCTTTTTAAGCTTCACTATCGCCTCCTAGTGATAAGGCATACAGATCGTATAGATCACCAGACACTGTAAGTCATCCTGTTTGTTTTTAAAGTAATTTAACCCTCATCCCTCCCTCGCAGGTCAAAATGACCCGAAGCCATAAAATTATACTTAATTTTTTTTTCTTATTTCATTTTGATTATATTTTTTCTATTTTTTTAATGCAATTTTTGTTGTTATTTTTTATTTTATTTATCTTTAAATAACTAGATTTTATCAATAAATAAACTAGCAATTTAAGCGCATTCTTTCAACTTAAATTCAAAATAACTAAATTTCAGTAGTAAAAATATCAGGAAATTTTCATTTTGAAGTGAACTAATCCTTCATGCACATGTAAGGTAATGCGATCATAAACATTAAACAGCATATAAATGTATAATTCACTTTGTATAGCTTACTTGTGTAGTCTGTGTGTGAGATTTTGCTTCTCAAAGTGTTTTCCTGAAAAATACTCTTTTAGTCCCACACAGCCCTGCAATCTCCTGGAGAAATGACAAGTTCAGCTGGCAGTGTTATTAAGCCTTCGAGTTTACTGACAATGACTTGTCACCCTCTAATAAAGAAAATAGTTCCCATGTCTGGATGTTCTGTCTAAGTCTCTCCTGACATGACCCCCCTCACTTAAATGCCACTACAGCCTTTTTCTAATGCAAACCTGAGAGGCATTTCCAGGAATAATGACTGCAGCAACATTCAACCTGTCAAAGGCATTCACTCGGCCTGTTTCGATAACTGTGTGTGTCCATAGCAATTTTTTTCAGGTTAAAAAAATAAACATCACTTCATACACAAGTGTTATTTTTAATGTGCTTTGATAACATGTCAAAATGTCAACAACCGCTTATAAATACATAAACAACTAGAACCATAGCTTAAGAGTATTTATTTAATTACAGTTCAGGTTGCCTTGTACAGATCATTCAACTTAGAAATGACAAATTGTACCTTTTTGTGCTATTTAATGCGTAACATTCAGGATATCTTGATATCAGCACTATGGAAAAAAAATCCATCTGGTGCATTGCTTGCATTTCCAACACTTAGTACACTTCATTCAGTCATTTCCATCATTATGTGTGTGTCCAAGTTAATTTTTTTTAAGAATAACAGATCTTTTCTCATATTTTTCCATTCAGGTAGTATATTTTCCCAAATGTATAAGTTGTTAAAATACAGGTAGACATATAAACAAATTCACTAATATAAATATAAAAAAAAAAAAAACTAAAACGTTAATAGTGAGATCACAATTGGAACAAATTGAAGTGATACAGACTGTCCAGGTGATGCCGATGCAGTAACAAAAGCCATCCACACGATGGCAGCACTCAAAACGGCACTTTGAAGTGCCCGAGACTGTAGTATCTTTTCAAAATAAACTACCTGGGTTTTTTTTTCATTAACATGATTTTGAGTTGCTGAAACGACTTTCAATTGCATTAAAAAATGATGTTACATCAGTTGTATGCTGGTCAACCTTAATAGAAATTAATATGTACGTTGCAGATTATCTTGTCTACATTTTCACAGGCATTTATGATAACTTGATATTGGATTACTTGATTACTAATGACTGGATTTGCATTTGGACACATACCATGGTATTCTTTGTACACTAGTGTTCAAAAGTTTTTTTGTTTTTTAATGAATTAATACATTTTTCTAGCTGTTAATAAAACTGCATGCGTCTTGCGGAAGAACATCGTAGCCGGAGCTACTTCTCTCTGTTTATGTCTATGACGAGTCACGAAGGTACTGTGCTACTCCGCACGGTCTAAAATAGTCCGATTATAAATACTTATTATAGGCGTATACCGTGGTGATTCAGAACAAGACAAAAACACGGTTTGGAAGATGGATTCATGATGTTATAAATTTTAGAAGAAAAAAAAAAAAGTTTACCGTAAAGATGATCAAAAGTGACATTACTTCTATTTCATATAAATGCTGAGATACTTTTTTACTATTAATTAAAAAATACTGAAAAAAGTATTATAACTGGACTAAATTACATTAAAATATAATAAAACCGAAAACGGTTATTTCACAATATTACCGTTTTTACTGTATTTATGATCAAACAAATGTTTCTTACAAAAATCTTACCGACCCCAAACTTTTGAACAACAGTGTACAGATTACATAAATATGATAATTCTTCAATATAATGTGTATTATACCTTAAGGGATAGTTCAAAAAAGAAAATTCTGTCATCATTTACTCACACTCATGTCGTTCCAAACCCGTAAGACTTTCGTTCGTCTTCGGAACACAAATGAAGATATTTTTGATGAAATCTGAGAGATTTCTGTCCCTCCATTGATGGCAACACAACTACCACTTTAACACTTCAAAAAGTTCATAAAGAGATCATAAAACTAATCCATACGAATTGAGGGGTTTAGTCCAAATCTTCTGAAGAGACTCGATCGCTTTATATGTTTTTATTCACATATAAACATTGATCAGCAAACATAAACAGAAGCTGAAATGTCCTGTGTAACACGAGAATGAACCTCATTGGTTCTTGCGCGTCAAGCGATAATGCTTGATCTTCCCATTACCATAACTGATGTGAGTTAATGAATGTTTATATGTGAATAAAAGCCTAAATTAAATCTGTTCATCATATAAAGCGATCGAGTCTCTTCAGAAAATTTGGACTAAACCGCTCAATTCATATGGATTAGTTTTACGATCTCTTTATGAACTTTTTGAAGTGTTAAAGTGGTAGTTGAGTATCGTCAATGGAGGGACAGAAATCTCTCAGATTTCATCAAAAAGATCTTCATTTGTGTTCCGAAGATGAACGAAAGTCTTATGGGTTTGGAACAACATGAGGGTGAGTAAATGACAGAATTTTCATTTTTGGGTGAACTAACTCTTTAAGTAACACTATATTACAGTCTGATAGCACTGTACTTTTTGCAAAGTGTGGAAAGGTCATGTCATATCATTATAAATGTATCATTATTTAATTTAACTTAAAATATTGTTACATAATTTTTTATAAGGCAGTTAACCTGGCCTTGTGGACTTGCTATTTAGTTCTAAAAACAGTCAGAAATTCTTTACCAAAAAAAAAAAAAAGTGTTTACAAAAAGTCTGAATAAAAAGATGGTGAAGTCTTGAAATACCGTGTATGGACATTCAAACACCTTTTATGTTTGAAGTTGGAAGATATTATTGCAAAATGTTTCAAAAACGAACATTTAACGAGCAGCAATTTACCGTTAAATATGACGTTAACAAACTTAAATGAGAAAGATGTGCTAATTCATAGTTTCTTGTTCATGATGAAACCTGATACTGTCATAATGATATTTCGCACATCTTTCTTCGGCCAGTCGGACTTGAAATTGATCCTGGACCAGCAGTTGAGGAAGTAATGAACCACTTTTTGAACATATCTGTCACCTGGCTATCACCCAGTTTGCACCTTGTCTTCCTGCACCCACGCTGGACTGTGTCCGCTGGGTAACTGGGTGGCCGGCATACAGCGATGACTCTTGTATGTGCCCAGATGCCTGAAGCTCCGCCCACACTGGTAGCAAGAGTAGGGCGTAGCACCGCTGTGAATGCGCATATGTGTGTATAAATTGCCCAGCTCTTTGAATCTGCGGCCGCACTGGGGACAGGCATATGGGCTCTCTCCCGTGTGCACGCGCTGGTGCCGCTTCAGTCCGGACAGCACTGGGAAGCCCTTACCACACTGCGGGCAGGGGAAGGGGCTTTGGGCTCCGCTGTGGCTGAGGCGGTGGCTCTTGAGACGCGCGGCATGGCGGAAACGCTCTCCGCATTCGGGGCAAACGAAGGGCTTCTCGCCGGTGTGAATGCGCTGGTGCTGCCGCAAGTTGCCCAGATAGTTGAAATGACGCCCACAGTCGCCGCACTCATAGCCGCCCTCCACTTTCTTCTCCCGTGCGCCCCTGCCACTGGGTCCTTCTGGGCCTCCCAGAGCCCTCCCCGCCTCGCCCGAGTCGCCCTCCCCACGAGAGGAAGAACTGCCCGGCGGCGACTGCAGAGTGCTCTCGTCGTGATGCATGAGCTTGATGTGTTCCTCCAGGAAAGAGGAGTCAGGGCAAAGGGTTCCACAGAAGGGGCAAATGAAGGTGTGAGAGGAGAACTGCTGACCTGGAAGAGAGTGTCAGTAAATTAATACAATTTATTATTATTATTTTACAATCACACCAAGAGGATTTTTAAGAGATAGTTCATACAAAAATGAAAATTCTGTCATCTGTACGACTTACGACTTTTCTTTCATAAAACACAAAAGATTATTATTAGGTATTATTATTATTACTATCATTGCATTTTTTGCATACAATGAATGTCTAATATTGTTGAAAAGTTTTTAAAGAAATTAGCACTTCTATTCATTAAGGATGCATTCAATTTATCAAAAGAGGCGTAAAAGACATTTATAAAAGATTTCTTTCTTGTATCACAGTTTCCAATAACATATTATGTGTTCAACATTGATAATAATGTTTCTTGAGCCGCAAATCATCATATTGGATATGAAGGATCATGTGACACTGAAGACTGGAGTAATGATGCTGAAAATTCAGCTTTGACATCACAGGAATACATTACATTTAAAATATATTACAATAGAAAACAGTTATTTTGACTTATAATAATATTTCACAATATTACTGCTTTACTGTATTTTAGATCAAATAAATGCAGCTTTGGAAATCTTACCAACCCCAAAATTTGAACAGTAGTGTATCCCTTATGATACATAGAAGAAAGAAAGTAATATGGGTTTGGAACAACATGAAAGTGATGACACAACTTTCAATTTTATTTTTAATGCACATTCCAGGGCATACTGTGAATGATTCACCAATGTACAGTATTCCAGAGAAAATGTGTTAGTAAATTTGTTATTTTGAATCATGTTAACCAATAACTAAATAGCTATTTAGTTTACACCATTTAAACAAACTCTACTAGACTTCAGAGGGCAGCGCTGAGTCGTGTATTGTGACTACTACACAATACATCACAGCTGCGTATTGCCCCCTAGTGGACATTTCTGTCTCAACATTGACCTCGCGCATGTGCTGTCTGGAAGGACACAAAAATTGGGCTGCACATGGACACTAGGTGCGTTTGACTTAAAGCGCCGCTGTGCATACCAATCAGTGTATGTCATCAAAGTACGGCGGGAGTGATTAGAAAGCAGCCGGCTCTGTATGCTTTCAAATTGCCCTCACTGTACTTTAATTTGTCACTTCAAATACATTAACTTTGACAGCCCTAAATTAAACTCAACATTTTCTTCACACACAATCTGACATGTTTTTCCGCCCCCTTTTGATTGATCCAAAACAAACACAACACGCTTCCACTCCTGTACTGCGTTAGTCAAATTAATCAAATATTACAAAGCTTGTGGATGTCATTTTATGTGCGAGGACGCCTAGGGACTCTCCTGATGATGAAAATGACGTCACGCGACAGTGCGTGGACCGCCGTGGAATGCTGATGGCTGTGGATACTAGGGGTTGAACGACTTCCGATTTTTTAAAAGTTGACATTTATGTGATGAAAGTCGAGTCGATGTCGACTAGTCGCTGATGACGTCATTAATGAACAAATAAGCCTGAACCTTGAGCTGAGACGGCTATGGCATATGACACAGTGCTGCCCGTAAGGTTATTACTCCTACATAACAGCTTTTGTATCAGTTCTTTTGTCTTTGTTTGGGTCGTTATATTTCTCACAGACTTCTGCTTGTTCTGAATCAAATACAGATAAAGTAGCACAATAAAGATTACATTTATATGAATGCATTAGTGAGAGAGTGAATGCGTGTGAATTAATTCTACCTGCCAGCGTCTCTCTAAGAAATATATGCTATAACTTTTCAGTTTCTAAGCTATTTTATTGATAAATCACAGAACAGTGTTGACGATACATTTCTGCGCTACTGAATGGTTTTGTGTGAGGTGCGTGATCTCCGCGTGAGGTGCGAGCTGTGTGTGTGTTACAATGCAGCGCGCATTCGTTTAGAACGGTGATTAACTTACGTGTACAATAAGCGTGCATTCTCCCGATCAATTTTATAATGTTATAATCAAACATGTCTTGTGGAGAGCTCTCGGAGTATGTATTTATTTGTCATTTTTAACTGTTGGAAACAGAGCCTGCGTGTCAGGAAATGGCTTATCCTGTTGCGCCCTCTATAGGCCAGCGACTAGTCGAAGGCAAGCTTAAAGCGTCATGGCAGAGAATTCAAGTCGATTAGTCGACTAGCCGGTGCAACCCCTAGTGGATACTTTGGGCTTAAAGGGTTAGTTTACCCAAAAATGAAAATTGTGTCATTAATTACTCACCCTAATGTCGTTCCAAAACCATAAGACCTTTGTTCATCTTCAGAACACAAATTAAGATATTTTTGATGAAATCCGAGAGCTCTCTGACCCCACATAGACAGCTATTTAACAATTTCAAGGTCCAGAAAGGTAGTAAAAACATTGTTAAAATAGTCAATGTGACTACAGTGGTTCAACCTTAATTTTATGAAGCAACGAGAATACTTTTTGGGTGCAAAAACAAACAAGAACAATGACTTTATTCAACAATTTCATTCTGGCCTGTGCCAGTCTCCTACGCTGTTTACGTTGTATTCCGTGCATGCGTTGTGGTGCTCACGTGAACCGCATCGGCTGCCGTAGATCTCGAGAGCGCTGCACTATTTACAACGTAAACCGCGTAGGAGACTGGCAAAGGTTACACCGAAATTGTTGAATAAAGTCGTTATTTTTCTTTGTTTTTGCGCACAAAAAGTATTCTCGTTGCTTCATAAAATTAAGGTTGAACCACTGTAGTCACATGGACTATTTTAACAATGTTTAAATACCTTTCTGGACCTGGAAAGTGTTCATTTGTGTTCGAATGAAGGTCTTACGGGTTTGGAATGACATGAGGGTGGGGAATTAATGACAGAATTTTCATTTTTGGGTGAATTATCCCTTTAAGAATCCATTGTTCACACACTATCCAATCAAATCCCAGTTGATAAAATCAATTCCAGCTCAGCATTATCTCTAACTGAACAGGCTCTCTCTCAACAATACATCAAGCTAAAACGATTCACAACGACTTCAGCCAATGAGATTGGTGCAATGCAATGAGCACTTATTTTACTGGGGAAAGAATGCAAACTAGTTATTTATTATTCATTGACAAGGCTGTTGGTAGAATTTGGAGAACAAAGTCTAAAGACTAAGACTAAAAATCTGACATTAACTTGCTCAAGAAAACACATATGTTTCAGGGTAACATTCAAGTATTGAATTTAACAATTATATCCCGTCAATCAAAAGGGGGCAGAAAAACGTGTCACCCTAACTGCAACTCATACTGTATGTTTGTTGAGTTGTTACTTCTGATAAGAAACAAAAGTCAGCTTTCAAATTCTGTGCATTTTATTACAAAATTAAAGCAATAAATGGCATTTGGACGCTTTTAAATGTGATGTGACAGATCGTTGTAGCGCCTCAGTTCAAGCAGCAATGTGGAACGCGAGTCTTTTCTTCCACAGTTATAGCATGAAAAAACATGCCTGAACATCAAAAGGTATGTGAAAAGATACAGAACAACTTGTCGAAATGAATTATGTCTCATGTAATTGCTCAATCGGTGTTTCAACTGCAGAAAGAAGTCAATAAAACAGCAGCTTGTGAACAATGTGTCACTGAACGTTGCATTTATTTACCTCAGTAAAGTTATCAAGTGTTCACAGTTCATTAGTTAGCTATAAAAACACTAGAGGAGCTTATTTACTGCTAATTATATATGTGTGTTTGAATAAATTTATCATGAAGACAAGCGTTTATAAAAACTAACTTATGTGCAACTGAGTTGTATACAAACATTTCAGATTTTATTTTAGTGTAATTATTATATCTGAAAATAAATAGCAGTTAAATATAATAGTTTTGACTGTTGTAAATTTTAACCTCTAATATTATAGTAATGTACCATATGAGAGTTCCCTGTATAGTTTACAGCACAAGTTGGGAGAGATTTTTTTTTCCCTTAAGAAAATCAAACTATCGGTATCGACAGATACAATTCTGTGGAAAAAAATTGTATCGCGCATCTCTAGTAAAGATCAATGAAATGTTCACATAAGAGTCAGACGTGCACAGCACACAATTATCCCCAGCTGTATTCAGCTGGCGTTCACCTGAAACTGACCTGGCTCCATTCGGTCCATGCTGTCCTCCGCTGGACTGCTCCTGTCTTCTCGTGGGGAGCCCTGAGTGTCCAGAGGAAAATGGTCAGACACTGACCTCAGACTTCCTCTTCCTCCTTCAGAGTCTTCATTTTCTTCATCCTCATCAACAGGGGGAACATCTTCACATTTTGTTTCAGCATCACCTAAAGAAGCGGAGGAGCACAGGAATAAATGCAACAATTTTTTCAGTCAATCTTCAGCTTTACATTTTAGATTTTTTATTCCTTAAACACCTTAGACATGTCAGCAGTCATTAACTGTGAATTAAATAAATAACTAAAGTGAGGCAAATACAATTAAACTTGATGTAGCGCATCCAAATTTCATACAAGATCTGGCATGCAAAATTTAGCAAGCAAACAGCAAGAAACAAAACCCAGCTGCGCATAAAATAAATCGCAGCAACAACAGCATTTGAAAAGAATATTAAACATGTATGCATGTACTATACTATAAGCAAATATATGCAAACATACATATACTGCAAAGAATGCATACTAGATGCAAATATTGCATACCATACATTAATACTGTATTTGCATGTATATAAATACTGCAATGCATGCATACTACATGCATAGTTTAGATAACTATATGCATCTAAATGTATTCTATGCATACTATAAACGGTGTACGGCAATGCATGCAAACTATATGTAAACATTTGTAAGACAATGCTTGCATATTATTTTATGCACCCATACTATAAGCAGCTATGCATATACTTCAAAAAATTCATACTACATGCATATAGTATTTATGTATTGTGATATACACCAATCAGACATAACATTATGACCACTGACAGGTGAAGTGAATAACGATGATCATCTCATCACGGCACCTGTTAGTAGGTGGGATATATTAGGCAGCAAGTGAACATTTTGTCCTCAAAGTTTGTGTGTTATAAGCAGGAAAAATGGGCAAGCGTAAGGATTTGAGCGAGTTTCCCAAGGGCCAAATTGTGATGGCTAGACGACTGGGTCAGAGCATCTCCAAAACTGCAGCTCTTGTGGGGTGTTCCCGGTCTGCAGTGGTCAGTATCTATCAAAAGTGGTCCAAGGAAGGAACAGTGGTGCACCAGCGACAGGGTCATGGGCGGCCAAGGCTCATTGATGCACGTGGGGAGCGAAGGCTGGCCCGTGTGGTCCGATCAAACAGACGAGCTACTGTAGCTCAAATTGCTCAAGAAGTTAATGCTGGTTCTGATAGAAAGGTGTCAGAATACACAGTGCGCACAGTCTGTTTTCTTTTACATCACGTGGATCTACCACCTACCTAAGCATTGTTGCAGACCATGTACACCCTTTCATGGAAACGGTATTCCCTGGTGGCTGTGGCCTCTTTCAGCAGGATAATGCGCCCTGCCACAAAGCAAAAATGGTTCAGGAATGATTTGAGGAGCACAAAAATGAGTTTGAGGTGTTAACTTGGCCTTCAAATTCCCCAGATCTCAATCCAATCGAGCATCTGTGGGATGTCCTGAACAAACAAGTTCGATCCATGGAGGCCCCACCTCACAACTTACAGGATCTGCTGCTAACATCTTGGTGCCAGATACCACAGCACACCTTCAGGGGTCTAGTGGAGTCCATGCCTCGACAGGTCAGGGCTGTTTTGGCAGTAAAAGGGAGGCCGACAATATTAGGAAGGTGGTCATAATGTTATGCCTGATCTGTGTGTGTGTGTGTGTGTATATATATATATATATAGACTATAATGCATACTATAAACTGTGTACGGCAATGCATGTAAACTACACGTAAGCATATGTAAAATACAATATGCAACTACATGCATACTACAATCAGCATCTAACAAGGCTTGATGAGTACCTTTAAACTCGGCTGAGTTCAGCTCGACCCCTGCCATCCACTCATAGTCATACATGCGCTTGCTGGCGGACGGCAGCATGTTGAAGATGTCCGTGTCTGCGTCAGTGTCCGCGGAACCGCTGTCCGTCCACAGGCTCAGAGACGCGTGCGGCTGCGGTTCGGTCCTCATGTCCCGTTCGGAGCCGAAGGCCTGACTGCTGTGGTCGCTCTCCACTTCTGCAGCACCGCGCTGGTTCTTATCCTTCATCAGATAGTCGCAGATAGCGTTGATGTTCTCCTTCTTCACCACGGGCATCCCGGGTTTGGTTTTCTTCGGGTCGACGCTGTATTTCTGGCCCGGTTGATGCTCTGATTTCCTGCCGTCCAGGGTGCTGGAGTTCGAAACCCTCCCGTCTTTCTCCGTCGACTCCAGCTTGGCCTTAAGCAGCTCGATCTCGTCGGTTTTCTCGCGGAGCTCCATCTTCAGGACTCTGATCCGAACACCGACCAGCTTGCGTATCTCGGACAGCGCGGACTCCAGCACCACCGTGATGTTTCTGCCCAGGTGCTCCGTGATCTCGGTCACCGAGCACACCAGCTGCTCGTCGGGCTCGAGCTCGGAGAAATCCTCCTCGTCTCGGCTGAAGGAGCCCGTGTTGTCCATGAACGCGCCCTGGGACTCAGAAGACGGCCCTGTTTCCATATAGCAGTGGTTTCTTTTTCGGCTCATGCTGAAGAGCGCAGATGGTACAGTGTTTTGATCGCGATGGACACTAAAGATGCACAGACACCATAGAACAACCAGAAGAACTTCCTCTCATCTCGGAAGTTGAGCCTATAAACAGCGCCCTCTACAGAGCCATCCAGTGCCGTTCTGAAAAGAGCAGGTCAGTCCTCAGTTATAGTTTTTTTCTTCTTCTTTTTTTTCTCAATCAAAGGCAACTTCTTCCAGTTACACTTAATTTTGTCACATTTTCCTTTTTAAATAAACATTATATTAGGCCTACATCAAAAAAGAAACAAAATACAATTATTTATTTTTTTACATTAAATATGTAAATGTTCTCTTTATTAAAACCAAGTAGCCTATAAATCTCATCAATTTTTTTTTTTTTTTTACATCTATTCCAAAATAATTAAAAGCAGTAACAATATATTTTATTTGTGGACTAATGTTAAGCTGTTCTTTTTAATAGTCAAATAATTTTTAGTCATCAAGCTCAACAACTGATCACAAACACAAAGATGTACCTTTAATTTCCCCAAGCTGATTGCTCACTAAAAAAAAACCCAGTCATCATGTTTTAGGACATTTCAAGTTTGATTTTAACGTGACATAAAGCGGTGATATCAGTGGCTGTAGTTGTTTACTTACTTTTTAATTAGTCTTCCTATATATGCCATAATGTTCATTCGGGCAGATTTGAGATTGTGCATGAAAACAAGTAACGGGATTTATTGCACAAATCAATCATATCCAATCATAACCGATCATATCCAATATACACTCACCTAAAGGATTATTAGGAACACCTGTTCAATTTCTCATTAATGCAATTATCTAATCAACCAATCACATGGCAGTTGCTTCAATGCATTTAGGGGTGTGGTCCTGGTCAAGACAATCTCCTGAACTCCAAACTGAATGTCAGAATGGGAAAGAAAGGTGATTTAAGCAATTTTGAGCGTGGCATGGTTGTTGGTGCCAGACGGGCCGGTCTGAGTATTTCACAATCTGCTCAGTTACTGGGATTTTCACGCACAACCATTTCTAGAGTTTACAAAGAATGGTGTGAAAAGGGAAAAACATCCAGTATGCGGCAGTCCTGTGGGCGAAAATGCCTTGTTGATGCTAGAGGTCAGAGGAGAATGGGCCGACTGATTCAAGCTGATAGAAGAGCAACTTTGACTGAAATAACCACTCGTTACAACCGAGGTATGCAGCAAAGCATTTGTGAAGCCACAATACGCACAACCTTGAGGCGGATGGGCTACAACAACAGAAGACCCCACCGGGTACCACTCATCTCCACTACAAATAGGAAAAAGAGGCTACAATTTGCACGAGCTCACCAAAATTGGACAGTTGAAGACTGGAAAAATGTTGCCTGGTCTGATGAGTCTCGATTTCTGTTGAGACATTCAGATGGTAGAGTCAGAATTTGGCGTAAACAGAATGAGAACATGGATCCATCATGCCTTGTTACCACTGTGCAGGCTGGTGGTGGTGGTGTAATGGTGTGGGGGATGTTTTCTTGGCACACTTTAAGCCCCTTAGTGCCAATTGGGCATCGTTTAAATGCCACAGCCTACCTGAGCATTGTTTCTGACCATGTCCATCCCTTTATGACCACCATGTACCCATCCTCTGATGGCTACTTCCAGCAGGATAATGCACCATGTCACAAAGCTCCAATCATTTCAAATTGGTTTCTTGAACATGACAATGAGTTCACTGTACTAAAATGGCCCCCACAGTCACCAGATCTCAACCCAATAGAGCATCTTTGGGATGTGGTGGAACGGGAGCTTAGTGCCCTGGATGTGCATCCCACAAATCTCCATCAACTGCAAGATGCTATCCTATCAATATGGGCCAACATTTCTAAAGAATGCTTTCAGCACCTTGTTGAATCAATGCCACGTAGAATTAAGGCAGTTCTGAAGGCGAAAGGGGGTCAAACACAGTATTAGTATGGTGTTCCTAATAATCCTTTAGGTGATTGTATATATATATATATCCATATACAGTGTTACTTTATAGAAAAAAACTGTCATTAATACACTTTTTAATGTCACATTTTGTAATATTTGTGTTTTTATTTTAATAATATGGATTATTTTCTCATCCATTTTTTAAAGGAGGCACTGCCTCCCTTGCCTCCTCAAAGGAAACGCCCCTCTGGCCTATACAGTAGAAAGTACTAAGTGTAATGGTTTTTATGAGGTCATGATGAACTGGTGTATGCTTATAGTAGGCTATTTTAATACAAAGTATAAACTGCATAATTTAAACACTAACACTAACTGTGCTGTTAAAAATAGTGTGAGCTACACAACACAGTATATCAAAGCTAGGAATGAGAAAAGTCTGTTTTAGACCGAGCAGGTTGAATAAAAGAACTCTATAAAAATGCCCTTTTGTTTGCTTTATCTCTGGTTTTGAAGCAGGACAAATTTCACGTAAAGGGCACTTTAGACCCATTTTAGACAACGTGAACACTTACAATCTCACTAGTTTTTGGTTTGCTTCCTTTTACACTGTTGTTTGATTACATGTTATTCTCACAATGGCAGTAAATTGGTTATATTGGCCCATCAACTGTTTGGCATTCTTCATAATATCGTCTTTTGTGTTCAGCAGAAGAAATCAAATTCACACAGGTTTGGAACAACTTGAGGGTGAGTAAATGATCACAGAATTTTCATTTTGGGGTGAACTATCCCTTTAAGAGCTTTTCGTCACTGTAAAAAAAGTAGCTGCCTTCAATTTTAAATGCAATCAACTTGGATGTTTCAGTCATTTCAACTTAAATTATTAAACTGACTTGTTTAACTAAAAAAAATTGAAAATTGCTAAAGCAATGTAAAAACATTTGTTGTCATAACTTATTGATCATATAATTTCATAAAGTGCACCAACGTTTGGGAAACCCTAACTTTAATGCACTTCATGTTGTTGATAACTGTATTTTTAGGATTTTACTATTCAAATCAATGTGATCATGTGATTAGTAGTCAGATTATTGTAGGCTACCTTAAATTCGTAATGGATTACATTACTAACTACAATTTTTGTAATGTAATTTGGAATCAGTGACGTGAAGTGATCTACAGCAGCACTTGGGTCTTAAAAAGTTCTTCTTTAAAGTATAAAATGATTCACAACAAACACATAGTGAGCACACACACAGACAAAAATAGGTGATTTTTTTTTTTTAAATACATTTTTAATAATTAATAATCATTCGTTTTTTTGTGGCTTTTATAACTGAATCTGTGTTAAACGACTAGATGTTTGCAATTTCAAAAATTACGAACAATTACTAAAAAATAAAAATTCAATTTAAAAAAATGTATTGGTCAATTGGTGCACTAAGTTCCACTATAACTACTGAAACCATTTGCATTTACCTCCCGCTATAGTTCCCATCTAGTTACACTGATATTCTGATGTGCACTATGACCCAAATCTAACACTGAGCACGTTTTTTATTATCATTAAATAAACAATGGTCAAAAGTTACAAAACATTAATGAATAACCTCTTCAATCTTAGGTTGCATTATTAACATACACAATATTTTCCACATGCACATTTTGGCTCCATATCAGTCTTTGAAAATGTCCAACAAGCAGCTTCCTTCAGACAAATGTTGCTTTATATTGCACTGTGTCGCTCTCATTGACTTCCAGCACCCCGCTGAGGGGACGGGACGGTTCTGTGGAGGGGTAAATGCCATTTCTCATTTTGTTCTGGCACTGGCGAAGCTCGGCTGCGTAACCCTCAAAGCTGTCCTCCCCCTCCACACTGACCGCCCTGTCTAGCACAGTCGAGTCCACTTGGGATGTTGAGGAGGGGTCCTGGTTGTTGGCCGCTGAAGTGCACATATTTCCTTCCTCTGTACCTGGAGAAAAGTTTGCAAACAAGTCAGCACAGCACATATGAAGAAATATACAGGTAGAACGTGGAACAGGGAACCAGAAGAATCTGATTGATTGATTAAAGCTAAATGAAAGTCAGGTTTAGGTTGGATTGATTTAGTGACATGATTATCACATCCTCATTAAGTTCAGAACACGGAAATGCTCTGGAGTATATATAAAGTTAAACTTAAATAAATATAATACAGTTATAAATAATTATACGAGACAGCATGTTCTATGACATTGACATCCAACCACAAGGTGGCAGTATGTCCCCATTAATTTGAAAATAAATCAAAACTCAAGCATAATTTCAGGATGGTGTCATAACTTTACAAAACAATTTTAAATGTAGAAAAAAATATGGCATATTTTTGTAGGCCAAAACCCAGAAAAACGAGTTCTAAAGGGTTTTAAAGTCAATGTTTTTTTTTAATGGGTTTTTGGTTAAATACTTAAAAATGAGGTCTGAGGTGAACATGAGCTCAAGATATTTTCACGATATAAAATACATCAGTAATGGTGTATATAAAACCTCTTGTTTTTTTTGTGTGTAAAAGGTGGTTGCTAGCAAGTGGCTAAATGGGACTACAGAGGTTGTCTGGGACATTAAAGGGATAGTTCACCCAAAAATGAAAATGATCCCATAATTTACTCACACTTATGCCATCCTTGGTGTATATGACATTCTTCTTTCAGACGAATACAATTGGAGTTATATTAAAAAATGTCCTGGCTAATCCAAGCTTTATAATGGCAGTGAAAGGCAGCCTAAACTTTGAAGCCCAAAAAAGTGCATCCATCCATTATAAAAGTAATCCACATGGCTCCGGAGGGTTAATAAAGGCCTTTTAAAGTCAATTGATGGGGTTGTGTAAGAAAAATATCCATATTTAAAACTTTATAAAATAAAATATCTAGCTCCCGGCAGACCATCTTCCGTATTCAGCTTACGGAAAAAGTGTAACGCCTCTCGCAGTTCAAAACACTTACGCTACGTCCGATGTCTTTTTTCGTAAGTTGAATACAGAAGGTGATCTGGCGGGAGCTAGATATTTTACATTATAACATTTTAAATATGTACATTTTTACAAAATCCCATCGCTTCGCTTCGCTTCGCTTCGGAAGGCCTTTAATAACCCCCCGGAGCCGTGTGGATTACTTTTATAATGGATGGATGCACTTTTTTGGGCATCAAATTTTAGGCTGCCTTTCACTGCCATTATAAAGCTTGGAAGAGTCAGGACATTTTTTTATTTAACTCCGATTGTATTCGTCTGAAAGAAGAATGTCATATACACCTAGGATGGCTTGAGGGTGAGTAAATCATGGGCTAATTTTCGATTATCACGATAAACAAAAGGTGTAGGAATCATGAACTTTTGTCAGTCACAGACCTTATTTTCTGCAACAATCCAAAACCTAATTGGTTTTTCTGTTGAGGGAACCAGGGTGATGCTAACTTCTGGGTTGGCCTACAAAAATACGTCATCCTTACATCACTCTATTGAACAGTGACCGGTTTAGTAAAATTACTACAGAGAGTTAGAATAAGTTGTGTTGAGAAGAGCGTTTCTAGTATATGATCACTGGAAACAGGCAAATAATGTAGATGGCAGAGCTTTCTTCATGTCCATGCGCTCATAGGTCACTTTTCATGCAGTTAAAGGGATAATTCACCCAAAAATGAAAATTAGCCCATGATTTAATCACCCTCAAGTCATCCTAGGTGTACATGACATTCTTCTTTCAGACGAATACAATCGGAGTTATATTAAAAATGTCCTGGCTGTTCCAAGCTTTATAATGGCAGTGAACGGCTGTTTCTGTTTTGAAGTCCATAAAAGTGCATCTATCCATCATAAAAGTGCTCCACACGGCTCCGGGGAGGGGGTTTAATAAAGGCCTTGTGAAGCGAATCGATGCGTTTGTCTAAGAAAAACATCCATAACCAAGTTTTGTTTCGCTGTCTCCTCTGCGCTTCCACATTTGGCATCAGAACTTGCGCGACGCCTGCATCCTACGTCATACGCTGGAACTCCAGTCTCTCATGGACGTGCGTATAACAGTTAGTGGAAGTTTTTTAGAGAAAAGAGATTACAAAGTAAAGTTTTAAATATGGATATTTTTCTCACACAAACGCATCGCTGTGCTTCAGAAGGCCTTTATTAACCCCCCGGGGCTGTGTGGAGCACTTTTATGATGGATAGATGCACTTTTATGGACTTCAAAACAGAAACAGCCGTTCACTGCCATTTTAATGCTTGGAAGACACAGTAAATGTTTTAATATAACTCCGACTGTATTCGTCTGAAAGAAGAATGTCATATACACCTAGGATGACTTGAGGGTGAGTAAATCATGGGCTGATTTTCATTTTTGGGTGAACTATCCCTTTAAATATTATTTTAGCAGCTTTAAAAGGTTGGAAATGTTATTTTTGTGCAAAAACATGCTGTACACCATATCAGAGATTTTTGATTATTATAGGATAAATGTTAAGTTACCAATAATGCTTTGAGGTATCAGACTGGATTTAGATCAGCTCTAGATTACTGCATATAATATGAATCAACAAGGCTCCAGTATATTTTTCAAATGCAATCAATGCAAGTATGAATGGGAAAAAACAGATAGAAAGTTAAGATGCAGAAAAGTATGGAAAGGATCATAAAGAAACATGATTACACCAGGAAAGATGAAATTCAACAGAAGTGTAGGGATGTCACACAAGATCACAAGAAAGTCTAGTCTGATTTTGCTAGCATTTATTAGATCTGATCAGATTCAAACAGAATCAACATGATCAACTACAAAGGAAACAGGGTGGCAGGCAAATCAACAATGTGTATAGCCTATAGCTTGAATCTGAGATTCAGCTTTGTTGAATGGCACTTTAGGCAATGATTAGATAGGTAGAGACACATTTGCATCAAAAGGAAAAGTGAAAAAGAATTAACAAAACTACATGAGACAGTTTTTTAAATGATTATTTACAACCCTCAGAAACACTGTATGCAGCACAACAGTCTTTGCATTGTAGTCTTAGATATACATTACAGCATGATCTATATGGTGTCATATTTTTGTAATGTTGCGTCAAAACAGGAAAGAGAAAATGTCTTGATAATTTAAAGCTTTCAACACATTACATAGTCCACAGTTACATATAAATGAACCCTGAGCCGAATTGCACGCTAGCATAATACTCATACTATTTCTGTATTAAATAACATGTATACTGTGCATAGTATGCACGTTTTCTACAAACACAGAATACCCAGATGCCCTACTAGATTTGATAAATGTAGGGTAGAACAGAACACTATATCCCACGATGCAATGCAATGCAATCTGACTCTAACTGATGAACTGCAGGATAACAATATTTGTGTGTGTGTTTATAACTCATTGACTTTGTTCTTGTAATTAGGTCATGTTACAATGATGGTTATAAGTGCATAATCCATATCGTTTCACATACTATTCTTAAAGAAACATTAGGCACTAGTATTCCATTTCAAGAACAGCTACACTACCGTTCAAAAGTTTGGGGCCAAAACTTTTTTTTTTGGTTTAAAACAAAAACCTTATTCAGCAAGGATGCATTAAATTGATCAAAAGTTACAGTAAAGACATTTATAATGATATAAAGATTTATATTTCAAATAAATGCTATTCTGTTGAACTTTCCATTCATCAAAGAAAAAAGTTCCATTCATCCTGAAAAAAAAGTATCACGGTTTCTACAAAAATATTAAGCAGCACAACTGTTTTCAATGTTGATAATAATAAGAAATGTTGCTTGCAGTAAATCAGTATATTATAATGATTTCTGAAGGATCATGTGACACTGAAGACTGTTGAAAATTCAAATTCTTTGACATCACAGAAATAAATTATATTTTAAAATACATTCAAATAGAAAACATATACAAATATTTCACAATTTTACTGTATTGTTTATCAAATAAATGCAGCCTTGATGAGCATAAGAGACTTCTTTCAAAAACGACAACAAAAAAATCTTACATACCCCAAACTTTTCAACAGAAGTGCATGTAATTATGAATGTGAAATCAACACTATCAAGTATATGTCAGTCTCATCAGGTGAATTTGGGATGTATGTTTTTAATACTAGACTAATCCATTCAGACTTGCCACCCACCACATGCACACACACACAGCGACACTCACGGCTAGTCAGGCGGGAGAAATACCTGGGCTGGGCCGCTTGTGAATGCATGCCGGAGGAGTGAAGTTGGCCTCAGGTAGGCTGCCCTCATAAGGAGGCGGAGAGATCGGTGGAGGCGGAAGCGGAAGCAGAGTGGAGTTAGGGCTGGTGATGTCCCCCTCCCCCACTAGAGTCAGATCGCCCAGCCCTTCCTCCTCCTGGCCCTGGGGACCAGTGGAGCGTAGGATAGGGGAGAGTGGGGTGATGAAAGGAAGTGAGTCAGGGCTGGGAGCACGGGGGTGTCCGTTAGAAGAGCTGGGTTTAGGGGGTTGGGGGTTTGTGGTGTTGTGGCCAGGTTTATGGGAGGTGGGGGTCGAGCAGGCAGGAGTTTGGGGTTCGGGATCAGGGTTCACACGGAGAAAGTCAGGAAGCACAAGATCTTCTTTTCTCAGCAAGCCTCTCTGGTCATCGACGCGACTGCTCTGAGCACGACTCAACAACTCGAAAAATTCTAGAAAAGAAGAGTGATTTAAACAATGAGTAAACAGTAACCATTATAGCATGTAACCATTTCAGCCACTTTTTAAAAAGTAACGTACACATATTCATACCGAACCGTTTCGGTACAGGGCTTCCGGTACGGTGCACGTGTGTACCGAACGGTACCCAATGCAATCTTTAACAGTTAACATTAGGCTTGTTTTACTTAAAGGGGTCATGAACTGGCTTTTTTTATTAATTTTTACGTACCGAACCATCAGTTTTTGTGTACCGTTACACCCCTAATATATATATATATATATACACACAGTATATAAGTAAAATGTGTGTGTATATATTAGTGCTGTCAAATCGATTAATCACGCTTAATCGCATCCAAAATAAAAGTTTGTGTTTACATAATATGTGCGTGAACTGTTTATAATTATTATGTATATATATATATAAATAAACACTCATTCATGTATATATTTAAAAAAATAGTTGCATGTGTATACTGTATATTTATGTAATTTATATTATACATAAATATTTTATATATAAATATAATATTTTTTTTTAAAGAAACTCCTTTCAAGCTAAACAGTGAGGCAGACTTAAGTTCCTAAATACCTTTTGACAAAAACAATGGATATAATAACACTGAAAAGTCAGCGAAAAGTGTAAAATAAATACCCTCTGCTTCATCTATATGATTCTTTTTCCCTTTCTTCCTCTCTGATGCTGCTGTCCGGGGATGCTTGTCTTCAGCATCTCCTTTCGACGGTTTTCCTGCCGAGCTGTCGTCTCTCTAGCAATGCAGCAAATACAGATGTAGGACGACTGAGTATTTGGCTGAAGACATTCATAGACTGACAAGTTCATGAAGGTTTTATTTCCCTTTATCAAATAGGAATTTTGTCTGAACACTGGAAAAAGCTGTTAGCATGCATGTACCCACAAGTTCATGCTCAACACATCCATACATGTTTAGAGTTCGTAATATACAGAGAATGTTGTAAATGCATCTAGAGTATGTTGGATGAATCAACACATGGGTATTTAGAGGAACGAAGCAGGCACACTATCACATTTACTGAAGTCACTCTCACCTCTCTTGGGAGAGCTTTCTTGGCAGCTGGTGTTTTGGAGTTGAGTGATTTAGACTTGTCTGGTGAAGGAGTACAACAAAACAATTACACAAAGGAATGTTGAAATGGCCTTGAACACAATTATTTGATATTATCAAGAAGAAGTGGAAAAGTAAATAGACCACAAGGCCATGTGTGTGTGTGTGTGTGTGTGGTTCAGGTATTCCTTGTTTTCTGTGATGGGTAGGTTTAGGAGATAGAATATACAGTCTGTACAGTATAAAAATCATTATGTCTATGGGAAGTCCCTATAAAACATGGAAACTCAACGTATGTGTGTGTGTACCTTTGGCTGGATCAGCCCTCTCCAGTACAACTCGTAGACCATCAAGGTTTGATATGGGTAATCCAAGATCCAGAATCTCTGTCTCGCCACTCTAAAAATGTAAAACATTTAGCATTAGCCTCTTAAATGTGACAACTTTACAAACAAATTTTGATTGATGGCAGTTTATTGTTTCTTTGACACATACAAATTAAAGTTTTAGAAGGAATATTCCAGTTTCAGTACAATTTAAGATCTAAAGACAGTTGCATGCTGTTGATTACCACAGAAAATAATTTCAAACAAAATGGTGTGTATAGTAATAGATTCACAATGGGACCATTGAAATAAAAAGCTTTCCGTTTTCAGTGTAAATGGTGTCGTGTAAACGGCCCCTAAGAATCATGTTGCCTGATAATATTTCAACAATCATATCATTTGTGTTTTCTAGAAGCTGCTCAAAATCAGACCACTCTTTTGGTCTAATCAGTTTGCAAAAATGTCTGAAATTGTTCACAATTCAGCTTGATTTATTCTAACAGTTCACTAATGCACTAAATCATTTGCAGCTCAGATACTTTATACACTTGGTTCTCAACTGGTCTGGCCATGCGACCCATATTTTTCCATGGCCATTAAGCCACAACCCACATTTTTAGGAATTTGAACCAAATTTACTGTCCCACATTATTTAACATTAGGGATGTGCCTGAAGCCAAATACTATATTCGGAAAGAAAATGATGCATTCTACAGAGCCCCTAAAGGGACATGGTGATGGAAAAAAATATGAGATTGGAGGAAAAAATATATTTCAATGCTTTCGCGTTCTCTCTCAATTATATAGTTGGGGAATTACATTGTATATCATTTGCGGGCATCATGGAGGGGCTATGAATATGCAGGGTATTGAAATCGATTTTTTACTTTCATTTTCCAATTCGCGATCACACATACTCTGTGTATAGGAAGCGGCTGTACTGACTAGTGACCACACATTTTACACGATAAGATATTTGTCAATGATGCTCAGGATCTGTCATGCACCATCTCTTCTTACTATCTTCACGTGATAAGTGAAATCTGATGTACTGTAATGTAACTAACTACCGCAGCAAGCCTAACAATGTCCCTTCATTTTCCGTGCCTTTCTGAATTAGGATCTAGGCTTCGGGCACATCCTTACTAACCTTCACTAACACTGATGAATAAACAGTATTATAAGGTAAGGCAGCAGTCCCAAACTAGTAAGTAAGTTGGTATGAGTCACCACAGTCATTAAAAATGGGTGACTTTGGGTTAAGGTTACAGAAACTACAGTCACCATGGTGAATGAATGCATAATACTAACATGAACTGTTAATGAAACATGGCCACGGATCCTTATGAATAGAATGAACATCATACCTGCAAGCAAATCCTTCTCAGCTAACACACAACGTACCGGTTGCGTAATTTATTGGTACTTTTTGGTAATTGACAGTAGCTATGTTTCCAACTTTCCATCACCCTGTTTTTATGCACATTTTGAAGTATCGCATCAGAAACGAGTGATGGAAATGCCAAATTTAGAAAAAAATTCCCTTAATATGCAAAAAAGATTTTACACTCGCTTTAGGTGGTTTTTGACTTGTGTGAAAAATTGTTAAAGGATTAATTCACTTTAAAATGAAAATTTCCTGATAATTTACTCACCTCCATCTCATCCAAGAAGTTCATGTCTTTTTTTCTTCAGTCGAAAAGAAATTAAGTTTGAGGAAAACATTCCAGGATATTTCTCCATATAATGTATTTCGATGGCAACCAACGGGTTGAAGGTCCAAATCAATGCAGTTTCAAAGCCCTTCGAAGGGCTTTAGAGGCTTTGCACGGTCCCAGCCGAGGAACAGGGTCTTATCTAGTGAAACCATCGGCCATTTTCAATAAAAATAAAAATGTATATACTTTTTAACCACGAACGTCACTTCCACATACGTCACGGCTGCGACCTTTCCGATGTAATGACGTCATGCCGTGAAGAATCACAACACTGAAGTCAAGCATTCGTGGTTAAAAAGTATATACATTTTTTATTGAAAATGGCAGATGGTTTCACTAAATAAGACCCTATTCCTCGGCTGGGATCGTGCAGAGCCTCTGAAGCCCTTTGAAGCGCTTTGAAACTGCATTGATTTGGACCTTCAACCCGTTGGTTGCCATTGAAATACATTATATGGAGAAATATCCTGAAAAAACTTAATTTATTTTCACCTGAAAAAAGAAAGACATGAACATCTTGGATGAGATGGGGGTGAGTAAAATATCAGGAAATTTTAATTTTAAAGTGAACTAATCCTTTAATGCGAATAATGGGAGATGGAAACGCATTTGCAGAATAAATTCTGATGTAATGAACATTAAACCCACGTGACTAATCGGCTGTTTCTGCTGATGGTGTCAATAATGGTGCATAACAGTTCAAATGTGGGCTCTGACATTCTGAAATATCATAGCCATAGGTTGAGAGTAAAATGTCTGGTCAACACGACCTCCCAAAAATCCTGCTTTGACGTTGTTGCATTCAATTTGGCGATTGCAAGCTGCACTGCTAGCAAATTTATAACTTGCCCAATTGTAACTAATTGCAGTCCTGTCTCCATTTTATTTGATTTACTGTTAGTTACTAGATTACCAATACCACTTTCATCCACTAGATGATGGAAACACACCTAATTAGGGCCCGAGCACCATCGGAATTGCTCCGTTTATTCGCATTTGTTTTTCTTTTTTGTGAACTTTGAAAAGATTTGCTTTACGTTTGGATGGAAACCTAGCTAATGTAACTATGATGCTGTATGCTCTAATTTTGACCACAAAAACACATTCTGTGTCCTAACAAAATACGAAAATAACATTAGAATAATGACAACACGAGACGCAGGTCAGTGGAATGGAAAAAAACCCTGCAAGGTCTAGAGACGTTTTTTTCTTTTTTTTTACTTGAGCACCGTGTCATGCACGAGACACTGCAAAAGACGCAAGCACAGCGGTCAAACACGTCCGTCTAGCGTTCTGTCTGACAGAAGAGCAAAGCCTTTGCAGAAGAGTCAACAGCATTCACGCACATCATTCAAAATAAAGTTGTTGTTCCTTTGACTAAACACTCCGCAAACCACCCAAAACAGTCTTGTGACCCACTTGCGCTGCTTTATACTCCTGCCCATAATACATGTTAACATGAGACGACTGATAAAATTGCTTAATTACCTTGTCTGTGTACAATTACAGTTGAATTCCTGTCATGATTATATGATATTACTATCCACAAAGTACTGTTTAAATAAGCAAACTGCATTCACAAAAATTATGGTAATGCAAGACTAGAGGTTTATGCAGCCTGAACAGTATTCCCATTGCTAAAAGGAATATTTAGACAACTCTATAGCTCAAATAACACACAATTTTGTTTGGAAGAATTTAAATAAGCACTTGAACAAAAATACAAGCTGCACATTTCACTTCTTCTGGAATGTTAGCACCTGCTTCTGTAGTTTTAGCTATGCCCCACATTCTAGTGTCACATAGATCTTCTTCTATGCTTTTGAAGGTTAATGCTAAACGTCTGTGCTAAGCGATATAAGTAAAAGCTTCACAGACCACTGGCTAAAAATAAACTAGCTTTCATGCTTAGCGGAGCTGGGAAGTGCCTTTGTTTCAAGCCAGTACAGTCATTTCTCTCTGCTTAGTGCTGTCTTCCATTAACTTCTAAAAGATGGCTCAGATGAGCACTGTTTGACATTTAAGAGGGGAAAAACTGTAGTGTTCCTGCTATACCACATAACTCCACACTCTATACTGAACCAGCTGCATGTACATTTCACATCAGGAAATCCTATTGTTTTAAATTTGCAATAACATTAAAACTAAATGACAGATTAGATGAGATATTGCCCTTTTTTTGGATTATTAAGACTGAATTCAAATCTGTACCAACAGTGCACAACGCAAAAATATACAATGTATCGTACCAACCATGTGTGTAATTGGTCACAGCCAATCACTTACTATTCTGGCCACCAAATCGCTAAGGTGGAGTCCATACTTGGCAACCACAGGACGCAGAACCTCAGTCACAGGTTTTGTGGGCTTTGCTTTCAACCCAACCGATCTGTTAATGGGTACCAGGTCCAGTCTGAAAATAGAAAACGGTGGATTTATTTATAGCTTAACGGCAACCACAAGACATTTGTTTGATAGTCTTTTCTACATTTATGACATATGGTCCTCTTAGAGAAAACAGATTGTGCTGGTATTGAATAAGACTTCCTACTGAATATAAGAGTCAAAATAACATAACAATTGGGTGCAAATATTTGGGTCATTAACTGTTCAGGGATTATCATGAACTTTCAACCGAGCACTAGAATATTTTCAGAGACGATAATAACAAAATGTACCTGAACAAAGTGCGTTTCTCAAGACGAAGTTCTCGGGAGCTGAGAGTATTACTATCTTGGTCCAACACCAAAGGCTAAGCAGGGAACAATGGGGGGGGAAGGGAAATCACTGACAAAGCTCAAGTTTAGCATTCACAGTATAACTAAAGGAGACATTATAAAACTTGTGAAGGGTCTCTCTACCTTCTCTCCTCCAGTGAGGAAGAGGTCGACAGCAGCCAGGTTAATGTGCCGTTTTTGACAAAGCTCTAGCAGCACCTGTCTGATGGAGGCGCCCTGTCGTAGAGGAATGGAGCAGCTTGAGCCGTCAGGCAGCAATACTGTACACGTCCTGCTGCATCGCTCTTTGTCCTTTTCCCAAACAGAACCTGAGCGTCTCAGCTCACACTGCTTTACACATACAAAAAAAGATAAAACATTGGTTTGTTGATGTGCCAAGTTGCTGTGCTTCCTGGCAACTGTAAACAACCTACAGTTAATTTAATGTATGTCCTCCAAAATAATGTTTTGTTTATGTTGCCCTAAGAACACCCCCGTTACCTGTGGTTAAATCACTGTAATGTATGATCACAATTATTGCTTTGCTTTTCTGAAAAAGCCTTCCCTTGCATGTCTAATGGCTAAGTAACTCCCCAGTGTTCGAAATAGTGCACTCCTAAACTCCCTAATGTAACTTTCAATCCTCTTACCTCATTCTTTCCTCCGGAACAGGAAGTGTTGAGCTCCTGACTCGCACCAGAAGACAGTGAACCCTGAGACTCTCTCCGCCCATTACAGTCTGTCCACACATATGCATAACCAATCACAACATAGCAAATGTCATACATTATACATTAAACTGGTTTTAGAGTGTGTTTAAAATGTACAAAAAGTAATTACCAAAATAAATGTATTGTTAAAAAAAAACTGTTGAATGAAATCAACAAATTATCTCAAGAAAGTTTTTCTTGGCTCTTGGTTTAAAAAAAAGGGTGTTTTTCATTTTTAAGCTGGAAAGTCTGGGTCTGGACAAAAACTATACATTAAAAGGCATTTGAAATAATAAATACAATAATAAATGGGGAAGTTATTTAGTATAGATAGGATGAACTTTAAAAAAAAACTAAAACACATGCTTTTCCTGCACATTTTAAAGTGACCTTCATATAACAAAAAGAAAGAAGCTAAAATATGTTTTTTTTTTATAAAAATCAGCCCCACAGAACCCCCCAAGTGCCTGAAGTTGAAAAAACACATAAATAGATGTGTGCACATTGAATAAGCTGACAGGACATCATTAAATGCATTTACATCCAATTTGACAGGTCATGGGGGAAAATAAAGTTAGGTGTGTATCTATCAAGTTTTGTTAAACTGTATATGAACTTTTCCTGTTACAAGAACACTTTTTAAAGCGTTTACATGCCTATCAGCTTATTAAGCATGATCAGTATAAGTACTCATTGCTACATCAACAGCAGACAGGGTCAGATCTATGGAAATAGAAGATGTTATATATACACAAAAATTATGAGACATTGTTTTGAAACTCACTGTAAGGTAAATCTGGGGCATCTCTTTTCTTTTGTCCTTTACCAATACTTGGATATCTGTACCAGGAGAAGAAGCCATTTTTCTTATCAGAGTGTTTCTCTCGTAGGTCATCACTTGACCGGCCTGTTTTGGGCTTCTTATTTTCCTGTAACACAACATGACACACGTGTCAGTGAATCAGGCTATAGGAAATGTCATTATACATAATGTCCATTAAATGCATTATAGCATGGAAATAAGCAGTGGGTAGCATGACCAAAATGTTATACTGTGGAATATTTTATATTATATAATCCTATATTATTTTATATTATACAGTGGGGCAAAAACGTACTTAGTCAGCCACCAATTGTGCAAGTTCTCCCACTTAAAAAGATGAGAGAGGCCTGTAATTTTCATCATAGGTACACTTCAACTATGAGAGACAGAATGAGAAAAAAAAATCCACAAAATCACATTGTCTGATTTTTAAAGAATTTATTTGCAAATTATGGTGGAAAATAAGTATTTGGTCAACTACAAAAAAGCAAGATTTCTGGCTCTCACAGACCTGTAACAACTTCTTTAAGAGGCTCCTCTGTCCTCCACTCGTTACCTGTATTAATGGCACCTGTTTGAACTCGTTATCAATATAAAAAAACACCTGTCCATAACCTCAAACAGTCAGACTCCAAACTCCACTATGGCCAAGACCAAAGAGCTGTCAAAGGACACCAGAAACAAAATTGTAGACCTGCACCAGGCTGGGAAGACTGAATCTGCAATAGGTAAGCAGCTTGGTGTGAAGAAATCAACTGTGGGAGCAATTATTAGAAAATGGAAGACATACAAGACCACTGATAATCTCCCTCGATCTGGGGCTCCACGAAAGATCTCACCCCGTGGGGTCAAAATGATCACAAGAACAGTGAGCAAAAATCCCAGAACCACACGGGGGGACCTAGTGAATGACCTGCAGAGAGCTGGGACCAAAGTAACAAAGGCTACCATCAGTAACACACTACGCCGCCAGGGACTCAAATCCTGCAGTGCCAGACGTGTCCCCCTGCTTAAGCCAGTACATGTCCGGGCCTGTCTGAAGTTTGCTAGAGAGCATTTGGATGATCCAGAAGAGGATTGGGAGAACTCAACTTGTCGTGTTTGGAGGAAAAAGAATGCATCCAGAGTTGCATCCAAATAACACCATACCTACTGTGAAGCATGGGGGTGGAAACATCATGCTTTGGGGCTGTTTTTCTGCAAAGGGACCAGGACGACTGATCCGTGTAAAGGAAAGAATGAATGGAGCCATGTATCGTGAGATTTTAAGTAAAAACCTGCTTCCATCAGCAAGGGCATTGAAGATGAAACGTGGCTGGGTCTTTCAGCATGACAAAGATCCCAAACACACCACCCGGGCAACGAAGGAGTGGCTTCGTAAGAAGCATTTCAAGGTCCTGGAGTGGCCTAGCCAGTCTCCAGATCTCAACCCCATAGAAAATCTTTGGAGGGAGTTGAAAATCCGTGTTGCCCAGCGACAGCCCCAAAACATCACTGCTCTAGAGGAGATCTGCATGGAGGAATGGGCCAAACTACCAGCAACAGTGTGTAAAAACCGTGTGGAGACTTACAGAAAACGTTTGACCTCTGTCATTGCCAACAAAGGGTATATAACAAAGTATTGAGATGAACTTTTGTTATTGACCAAATACTTATTTTCCACCATAATTTGCAAATAAATTCTTTAAAAATCAGACAATGTGATTTTGTAGATTTTTTTCTCATTCTGTCTCTCATAGTTGAAGTGTACCTATGATGAAAATTACAGGCCTCTCTCATCTTTTTAAGTGGGAGAACTTGCACAATTGGTGGCTGACTAAATACTTTTTTGCCCCACTGTATAAACTAAATGTATATACCAAAATGTTTTTTTCCCCCTGGAAATTAACTTAAATGGTTTAAATATTTAATGATATTTTCATATTAAAAAGTACACTGTGTAACTTTTGGCACTCTAGTGGTTAAAAAACAAAACTGCCTGCATTATCACAGCAAACAGTAATGTTGCTTAGCATCCGTAGACAACTAATAAAAATTGTTGTAAACAAAAAACATTTTCACATTACTCCCAAACCTTCCTTGAGATATTGTTGCTTTAGTGAGATTGGTACCTTTTTAGGTGTGGAGAATGTGGAACGGTCAGAGGTATAGCTGTGCTTGGAGGGGGCGGGACTACACGGGATTGGGCAGGGGTCAGGGAGAGGTCGGCCCTCTACATCAGCCAGCATACACTCCTGATAGAGAGTGGACTTCAGAAACCGAGCATAACTGTCCATCTTCATCAGGTTGAAGATCTGCAGGGACGAGTCAAGGTTTATTGAAGGTTAAGTTTGATTGTCAAACAATGACAACTGTGTGAATGTGGGAGTTTAATCATGTGTGTACATCGACCTGTAGCTGTGGCTGTTTGAACATGTTAGGCTGTGGAGCCGTCAGGACGTCGTCAGCAAGTTGAGCTTGACTATCGATGTTCACTGGCATAGTAGCTTTACTTGAGAGGAAACGATTGTAGATCTCTTTGGCCTTCTGGGACAGCTGAAAAACAACAAAAATATGATTAAAATAAGATAAAAACCTATTGAGCTGTATGTTCATAAGGGTGAGTAAATGATGACAGAATTGTCATTTTTCTGTGAAATATCACTTTAAGGGTTTGTGAGGATTTCAACAAAGGCTGAAGGAGAAAGATGATTAAATATGTATCACAGAGGGAACTGTGTATGTGTTGCAGATGATTACCTGCTTTTTGTCATGTTCTGGAACTTGGCTAAAGCATTCACAGGCCTGCCAGAATAAGATGTTTTCCTCACTAAACTCCTTCTTTAGAAATTCCTGCAGGAACATATAACAGTACATTTGGTTCTAAACTACTATCCTGTGACATTAATACACTCCTACTTTATTATATGGTGTCCAAAAATGAATCAACACAAACTATCAATCTGATATACACAAAGGCAAGCCTGTCAAAAACTCACTGGTCATAAAAAAAATTATTTAGTTAACAATAAGCACATGTCTAAGACAAACTGCAGTACTTACAGAAAAATAGCGGACACCCACAGGATCCTGGAGCAAGCGTTCAAAGCTGACGGCCCATGATGCAACACGACGCTCTGAGAAGCGACAATGGTTGTTGACGCTAGGCAGACTACCATTACTTTCCAAACTGCTCACACTGCCGCAGTCATGACGCTCGACACCACTGCGCTCTGGACCAGGCAAAAAGTAAATATCAGAGTCGAGATGATTTAGGATGAGATTCTTGAACTGTTCTGGTCTGGATCACAAAAATAAAATCGCCCCTCTGTTCTGAGATGTCTTTAATACTGAGGCATGAGGAGAGGAGTGGGAATGATTTTAAATGTTAAGATGCTCTACACATAGCATGCAGGTAACTATCAAGAATCATAAAAATGCATAATTTCAGTCATTAGCGTTAAATTGAATTGAAAATAGTGACCAAACAGGTTTCCTTCAGTCTGACATTGGTTAGTCAAACATTGTCTCACTCAAAATTCACACCATTGGATGAGCCAGTGTTGATGTGTTGGGCTGGTCAGGTTGCTCAAACTAACAGAGTAATGTTGAAAATGCCACAGAGCCAGTGTTTACACATTTTGGGGAAATCTTCGGCCCTGTTTACACCTGGTATTAAGATGTGTCTTGGTCGACTGGATCACAAGTGGACGATGCATTTACCAGGTGTAAATGGGGTCTAAAATGCTAACATTAAAGGGGTCATGAACTGCTTTTTTTTATTGTTTTATGATGTTTCCTGGGGTGCACCTATAATGTTAGAATGCTTTTTACATCAACATTTTTCATAATTTATAAATATAAGGCATTTTTCCTACCCTGATTTTAGCCTTCTGCTCTGAACGCTCTGTTTTAAGGGGCGTGTCCGCTGGGAGACTTCAGTGTAAACACCCACTGCTGTGATTGGCTAATGTCTTTGCATTTGAAATAGTATTACTCCCTCTTTTAGCTCGTTTTTACAATTACAGCTCTCATGGTTAACTAATCGTGAAAAGTGTTGCATTACATTTAGATCTATGGCATTATATTAAGATTGTGGCATGAAAGGTTGCAGTGATGATCATTGTAGCCGATCACACACACGCTGAACGCATGAAAGCAGCGATCTCATCATTGCACCTCAGTTTCTGTACACTGACGAATGCTTTCATCGTCACTAACAGTGCAAACGTGATATAGTTAAGAGATTCGTTGAATAAAACGTGAGTCACTGATAAACGCGTCACTGATAAACTCTCTGTTTGATTGACAGGTTCAGCGTGTGCTGCTCAAACGATTGCAAAGGGAGCTTTCTTTGATCGCTTTCTTTATAGAATTTAATCACTGTTAAATAAGAGATTATTTTCATCCTACTAAGAGAAACAACGCAAGTTGATGTTTAGTCACTGGTCTGATTTACTGACACAGACAAAGAACATCTGACTACATGAATCATCACATTTCAGATCAGGCATTAGAATGTTTCTTACATGTTGCATTACTGTTGAACCCAGTCACCTCAACGGCATGTTTATTGCTTTGTAGCTCGATGGTTTAACACTAGGCCTATGCGCGAATCGTTGGGCGGGGCTAAACAGGCAGTGATGAAGTAGGCGTTGATATTCTTCTGCTGAGGCGGTGCTTGCCTCCCTTTGACATCATAGATCCCCACTTTGAAAAACCTGTCGTTTGCTGGGCCTGGTGTCTATAAAAGCTTTTCTTTGACTAACAAGGAAGTTTTCAGCTCTGAAACTTACAGGATATTCTTATATTAACATGACCTTTTATATATCAAAAGATCAAGGGAAAGTTGATTTCTTAATTCATCACCCCTTTAATCATGTCCACTTTCAATCATTTCCAGAGGTAGTCGAAAATGTATTAGACTGGATTGCTTTCGCTCATGTGGTCGAATGTGTCGAACAGCCACAAAAGATACCTACACTCCACCTACTGACTTAATACGTAAACATTATGGGAGTAGACAGGATTTAAACTTTGTTGTTTAAGCACAATGTTCTCTCACCATTCCTGATTTCTAACACTCACGAACTCACAGTGTTCGGTGTGGTCTTGCGGCTATCAGAGCAGAAGCGAAAGTTGAACGTCTTTTGTGCGTTCAGATGTAAATTGCGCAAGCTTATTTTGTCCATTAGATCAAAAGATCTGGAAAATCCCCATACATTTCCCACCCATAGACCCTCCCCTCGAAGAAATCAGGACAGAAGTGGTTGAAAGTGGACAAAAGAGACGGATTAAAACACCAGGTGTAAATGGGAGTGCGTCTCCCTCGTCTACTTGTGATCCGATCGACTAAAACGCATCTTAATACCAGGTGTAAACAGAGCCAATGTATTTTAACATCAGAAAAATTACACATTTTACCTTCAAATAATGGATTTTGTGATTGCTTTACTTGCTTAGCACTTGCCTACAAATCAAAAATATGCTTACAAATCGCAAACATATACTGTAATTTATGCTGTTTTGTTTCTTTGTCACAAACAGTTGCGGTCTCTATCATGTGTAATATTTGTTTTTCTTACTTTCCATTAGACAAGTCCAGACAAACCTCAAAACTTTCTTTGTAAATACCACTGTCATAACCTCCTTCAGGCAAATCAGAGGAAACTTCCTCACTGGGCTGCTGACATATTTACGGACAAGTTTCTCTAAGCACTTCGACCTAAACCAAAATCTTAAAGTATAACTTTCTGCTCAAGACATGTTGTAAGGGTGCATAAAGAGGATACATTATAGATTTAATATTCTATATTGACAACCAAATATATAACTCACCTATGCAACTCAACCATATAATGGAAGTACATAGATCATACTGTTTAAAAGTTTGGGGTCTGTAAAATTATTTTTACGTTTTTGAAAGAAGTCTCTTATGCTCACCAAGGCTGCATTTATTTGATCAAAATACATATAGTAAATACAGTAATATTGTGAAATATTATTACACATTAAAATAACTGTTGTCTATTGTAATATATTTTAAAATGCAATTTATTCCAGTGATGTAAAGCTGAATTTTCAGCATCATTATTCCAGTCTTCAGTGTCACATGATCCTCCAGAAATCATTATAATATGATGATTTGCTGCTCAATAAATATTTATTCTTACGGTCCAGATATATTGTCCTTGATAGTTTTTTTTCCAGGATTCTTTGATGAATAGAATGTTCAAAAGAACAGCATTTATTGAAACCATTTTTATGTTTGTCTTTATGGTGATGAATTGAATGCATCCTTGCTGAATAAAAGTAGTATTCTCTTTTAAAAAAATCGTACTGACCCCAAACACATATAGCTAAACTATATTATACAGCTGCTACAGATTACTTCAATTACACAAGCAAATCTGTAACTCACCAATATATATTTAATTGGAAAAATTTAGGTTTGTTTTATTCTCAGTGTAAAACGTAAGAGCACTTGCTTAAATTATGATCTTGTACCATATTCTTGCATCTCTTCAAAGACAAATCAATACTTTAAGACAGACTACACAAAAAAATTCAATGGATCACACATCAAACAACAGTGCTTTGAGTCTTAAATATGATTTATAATAGCAATCTCCACTTAAAGCCAACTGTCAGCAGAATTCATTGAACAACTTCCTGAATTCATTGATTTTGTCTTTGAGAAAGGGTTTAAACAGAGTACTCACCTCCATCTGATGCAGCTGACTGAAAGAGAAGAAAAAGAGACATGAATGAGCAATTGCCATCCTGACATCGGTGGGGCAGAGGAGGAGAAAAAGAGGAGAGAGGTAAAGTTGCTGAGCTGGAGAAAATGCCTGCAGACATCTCAGCAGCCTCTTTCATCTTAACTGAATGTGTGTGATGTGTGTTTGTTGAGAGGGGAGGGCTTTTACATATGGTCGTAGATGTAGTTGTGTGTAGTAACACGCAGCTGTTCACACCTCTGCTCTGGTTACCGCCCACAAAAAAAACACACACACATTAAATGACCTGACCCAGGCCTGCCCAGACACTTGCAAAGACCATAACTTTAACAAAAAGCTTTAGGTCAAGCTTTTCAGGTCATAAAAACACTCCTGCTTCTCTGAGCGTGAAATGAAAACCGAATGAATGAGAGCAAGAATGCAAAACAGTGTCCAAGTCCCATGTATATGGAAGCCGTCCTATATGGTAAAACCACAACTTCTCTGCCTATTCATTTACATTAGCATCACGGCTAACAGAGGTGTGTATGTGTGTGTGTGTGTGTGTGTGTGCGCTTGTAGGCTGGGAGCAAAGCACATGGCAAACACACACCATGTTTGTTCAGTGGGAGGAACTGTGACGGAATGAGGGCAGTTATTGAGACAACAGACGGACCCACAAAGGAACAAAGACTTTTGGGAGGTGAATACAAATGAGATTTTACAAATGTGAAGGCAGGAGATAGAAGTTTGTTGTTGGCACATAATAAAACGATGGAATCAGATTCATGAGTCACAGAACCTCTGGACAATGTTTACTGAGTGATATCATGCATGAACTTGCACTATTCTGTCTGGTGGCGTTTATCTAAACGGATTTGTTGTGTCAAGGGTTTTAATTTCAGCCGTAGGCACTTTTCGTTGTGTGCACTGCTAACTAATGCCAAACTTGTACCCATCCAAAAAGTCTTTCCTTCTAGACACAAATGCACACAATGCACTAAAGGAACAGTAATGCAGTTAAAATGGAAGTCAGTTACAAAACTTGTGTCATTTAAGCCATAAGGTTAATACTTTTAAGGACTACTCTTCTAGGATGATAAAATTATGCATATACATAAATTACATATTAATAATTAGATGTATAATATTTGATATAAATAACAAGGTTAGTAAGCAATTGTATTCACACTAGTGTATAAATAAATAAATAATAAAAGCTTAACTTGTATTGAATCCATTTTTAAAGACATTAAAAGAGAACTGAGGGTTTTCATTGTTTGTAATTATGATATTTGACATTTAGCCGCATTAATGTCACAAAATATTAATAGGAGCATTTATATCTGTCTGTAATGGCAATGAGTTAAAATAGCAGCTCATCAACACTTAGAAATGGCACATTCCAGTCCCAGTATGTCACTATTATCAAATCTGAGCTCACCATGACTAACGGAGAGCTATTTATACGCTAATAAAAGACAAGGATTCTGAGAATGGAGAACGGCTAAAGGCGGATACGTATGATAACACTTTAATCATTGGGGTTCATGTGAAGGGCATCATTCTGTTATCTTACATTTTGACCAGTGATACATTAAGTGCTAAGCATGGATACTTTTGTGATGATCTAAGACAAAAGAGAAGAATAAGGACATGAAGTGCTTCCAAGCACTTTTTCAAAACATTTGCGAAAAACATGAAATAAAAATGTATTTATTTGGTTCATGTTTCTTAATTTTCACTAGATTTTTTTTTTGCTCTTGTTAGGTACAGCTTACTGTCCCAAGTACTCAAGTCAAGTCATTTATATAGCGCTTTACAGCTTTACAGTGATAAACAGGAAAATAATGATTTAAAGGGATAGTTCACCCAAAAATAAAATTAGCCCATGATTTACTCACCCTCAAGCCATCCTAGGTGTAGCCTATATGACATTCTTCTTTCAGATGAATACAATCTAAATTATATTAAAAAAATGTCCTACGTCATACACTGGAACGCCAGTCTCTCGTGAACTCGTTGATTCAAGTCAATAATATTGCTTAATATTAAAAGCTAGGGTAGGCAATTTCAGAGCGGCTAGCAATAGCAAGCTAGCTTTGAAAGCATTAGATCCCACCCTCTTCAGAGTGTCTCAAAAGCCATGCCTCCTCCAAAACACATGTACGTGCACAGCCAGAGCTTATTAAATTAACTCCCAATTCATATAACATTACAATAATAATGAACGTGAACAACTTAACTTTCGTCGCTGATAGTGTTGCCACAGAAACGCATAAATCGAAGTCTGAAGACGTAAACAGCTCAGTGTAGAAAGTCTCGAGTTGCCATCTCCTAATTACGTTAGTTAGGACATGCCGTGAACGCAGCATAAGCTCATTGTTTTGCTCTCATTGCTCTGATAATATTCTACGAGACATTCCAAATGAAATCCCCATTCCCCAGATGGCTTGTTTCCCTTATTTAATGTTTTTTTGCCCACTTTGTTATCTGTCAGCCATCACCAGAAATCACGTTTAGAAAAGTAATAGCACAGCTCTCCTCGACAAACTGCATGATTAGAGCTATTATTCATCTCTATAGCATAAACAGTGCAGGACAATTTATACACCAAAGTTTAATACCTATAGTTTAAGGTGTATTAGTAAGAGCAATAGTGATGCTTTCCTTAGAGAGCAGAACAACTAACAATATACAAAGTGTCGCATTCTATAAACATAAACATATGAAAACACTGCTCAAGCCTCGTCTACAATGTAGGTCTTTTTTCCATCACATCCCAGTCCAAGAATGCTCTTAACACAGTGTACAGATGCAAGAGGGATGGCCTTCAAAAACCACAAGCCTCCAGGCCACTTCAAAGCGTAAACGTGTCTTAAAATGGTGAGTTGCACAGGCCGGCTAATGCTCCACTCTGAACAACTCAAACTAGAGTTCACTAATAAGATTCATGAGTCTGAGTCCTTCACTGTAACAATCTCAATCCAAGATCCACGGATAAAGACGTTCTCTAACAAAGTCCTACCAAACCCACCGATGTAAACCTCACTCCTTAAAAGACCAGAAGCAGCCCCTACTATGCTACTAATTGTAGTGAGGGGATGAAGTTAGTAATGGGAAACAGAGGGAGGAAAGACAGAGAAGGGAAGAAAATAAGAAGCTATGAAACGCTGGAGCTTGATTACCATTCGTTTTGTGCCACCACCCTGGTGTATATGGTCAGAAACACTATGGCAACAATTCATCTCAGACCAGACTGTGAGGCCACCAATGACACGCGTCTTAGGCAGAGGTGCTCTATATATATCACACAGTCCCATGAGCAAACGTGTTATTAGATGGGGGTTTCGCAGCGGCAGGATCTGGTAGGCGTACAGCGTGGCAGGGTTCAGGGGTGCCTTACAAACATCTGGTTGTTGTGATCTGCTGCGTGATGGAGTGACATTTCTGTGAACGAATAAGATGCCTCGGAACTTATGAGAAGTAAAACCAGACTATATTTATGGATTCAAAGAGGAAATGATGAGGTAACTTCTGTGTTAAAAAGAAAACATGTTTGAGCCCGTTTACTAGAATAGCACAGGGAAATGAACATATGCATATCATTGAACCACAATTAGGCTCATTTTCATCTTTTGGAAAAATTTTTTTTACAATAGTTGGGCCCCAAATGACCACTATACACCATGCACTTATGCACTATGTACTCATCCGTGTAGTGTATGAATTTATGGTTATTTTGTCATTCAACATCGTCTGATGCCCCTTCCCCTCTGCTACAAAATTAAAGTTGCGACAGTTGAGTGCATGAAGTGTCCAACATTCCACACTTAATTTTTTCTGATAATTTACTGCATCATACGGGTATTTACATTTTCAATTGGAATTTTCAGTGTGAACACACTACTCACACTATTTATACTCAAAAACATCAGAGTATAGTGCATAAGTACACAAATTGGGACGCACATAATATTAACCTCAAAGTCTGTGTATCAAAATTAAGCATATTTTCACATTTTCTGAAGAAAATGTGAGTGGTTTTCTGATGCTAAGATATTGTAGGTGGCATGTTCTGTGTGGTTGCAAGGGTGTTTTTGTAGTTTTATGTGTACACTAAAAAAATTTGGTTGTATATAATTTACCCTAGATACTTGAGTCTAGTAATAGTATAACTCATGTTCATAGCATTGGACCCCATTGACTTTCACTGTATAGAGCAGTGGTCGTCGCTATTTTTTTCATGAGAGACACACTGATAGGACAAAATCAATAGGAGAGCCACTTTTACCGCAAAGAATCAAAAGTTACATCCAGTCATAAATAGCATGTCTGCTTATCAATCTGTCATCCCTGAACATACAGAATGCAATACAAAGGTAAATAGACAGAGGATATGCATAATATATTTTTAATGTAAACTTATTATTTTTTTCTACATTAGATTTATACACCAAAATGAGTTTAAAGTGCATATGATACGCACTTTATGGCGTGTTAAATGCACGTAACCCACACCACTAATCCTACCCAATGGGTTGACAATGCGTATCATATGCACATAAAAAGTCATTTTGGCATAGAAATTGTGATATTATAATATAAATATATAAACATTCGGGGTTAAGAGCTGGAAAGACTGCCAAAACTGGCAACTCTCGCAGTGAGTCATGGACGTAAGGGCAGAAAAGGGCAGATGTAATATCTTTTCTATATTTCCATCCTGTAATGCCACTTTTTTGAGTATTTTTTTTTATATAAATTATTTGTAATAGAGCAGACACTTTGAGTTTTTAATGGGTTATGTTATAGCCCTGCTTGTTTTTTATGTTTTGAAATATTGACTGCATGATTATTTCACCGTATTATTTACTGCCATGTGAGCCGCAAATTAAAGCTGGGCGCTCGCGAGCCGCACAATGAGTAACACTGGTATAGACCAAAAAAACATGAAAGTGAATAGATGACAGAATTTTCATTTTCAGGTGAACTATCCCTATAAGTATCAGCAATAGTTATGCCTTATGATGTCAAAAAGACATGGTGCATTTGCATTTTCAGGCCACACATAGTGTTCCTTGGTCTTCCTTACAATCACAAATGACTTTCTTCTGATGTCTTTGCACACCTGCCATATTCCCTTCTTCTTGTGAATCTTCACACCTCCATTGATGTTATGTAAGCAACCTTAGCCGCAACTACATGTGTGGCAAAAGCTGCCGAGACTTGCTTCGTTTATATTTCCACCTTCTGGACTACATAAGGTGATGACTTGCCCTTTTAACCTCCAAGAAATAAAACTGTATTCTCTCAGTATGAGAGTTTTTTCCCCTTTCAGTCGAAACCGTTTACACTACCTCTATCCTGTCAAGTAAGGTCTTTTTTCTCATTCAGGATGTTCTGCGAATTCAAACAAACATATTCTAGCTTCTTCTGTTGACATTTGTTGATAAAGGAAGACAAAACCCATAGCCAGAGCACACTATCTCTAGGCTACAGCTAAAAACACCATTACAAAAGGCAAGCAGTTGGTCTAAACAAAATATCTTAGCTTGTCATAGCATGTTTAAACTGAAGTTACGGTGATACTTACGGACAAAGACAAATTACAAAGAGCCACAAGCACAAGCGAGAATACACATAAAAATAAAATATTCTATTAATGTAATTAAATTGAAAATTTTTAATTAAAAGTCCTTTTTTTACCAAAAAATGTACATTGTTTTTGTGCAAATTTAATTTAATTTAGTTATGCCAACTTGAGGAAATTATGAAATGAAAGTGAGAAGGTCTAAGAAGGATTCAAACTTAACTTGCAACACCATGCAACATTTCCATGTTTGCTTCTCTGATCGAACCACTGTACTTCAATACAACTTTAAAATAGCAATAATAATACATTATTCCATTACATATATTTAATATATTTTCAAATATGTGCCTTTTTTACCAAACACTACTGATATTTATTTATTTACAGAATTGTACATGGGTTATGACCAACAAAAATGATTAATGCAGTCCCGATGCAAATGGATTAAATAAACTTCTATTTTACAAATGTAAAATAATTGAACGCAATGAAATTAAGTTGTGACAAAATGTTCAACAACTGTGTTGTAACTAATTTTAATTAACTAAATTGAAACTAAAGAAAAGTGAGGACAGACGTCCAGACACACAACTGTGGAAACATCAGAGCGTGAAACGACTGTGTCTCAAGTCCAGCTGAGCCAGAGACTCCCTGCCGCAGCTGCTCAGTGTGGGAGTGCAGGAATGAAATAAAACAGCTAATGAGTAAAGCAGCTGGTCTAACCTAGCCCGATCATTTAGCTTTGAAAAAAAAGAAGGAGAAGAAAAAGATCTAAACCGGAGAAAAAGACTAGCGCAAACTCACCGCTCTTGAGGGACGCTTTTTCCTGAAAGAAAGTCTCCTAATGAGACTCATAGTCAGGAGGCTTCTTCTTTTTGTCTGTGATTTTGGGTTCATTACTGCAACTGCATGTGTGGGTGATTGTGTGTACTGTATGTGTGAATACCTGAAGATCTCCACCCAGGATCAGATAGCGACACAAAAAGTCTTGTTGGTACACGTTCAGTCGGCCCCCAACATATGACAATACGCTACAGACTAACTGAATTCTTCTACTTTAGTCATCATAACTAATCTCTGGCACACACATTATATCAACGGATACTTCCTCTAACTCAAACCGATCAGCTCTGTGATTAACCTATTCCCTGTCTTCATTTTTACATAGTTTTTTTTTTTTTTGGTTTAGTGAGAAAATGTATTTGTATCCTTTAGACAAAGAATGTCCCTTAAATTAAGTCAATATTTCGCCATGTGATATTAATTAATTTCAATCCATTGTACTATTGACTAAAATAGTTTTTAATTTGTTAATCTTTAGTTTATGAAATTAACATAAAGTGACAACAATTATCAAAATAACAAGACTTAATGACAATAAAAAATGATATATACAAGTGTTGTTAAATTGTGATTTACTGAAATAAAGGATTAAAGCGAAGTGTATACTCATAATGCTACTTTTTTTTACTAAAACAATGAAAATATGATAAAAAATTACAATGTCAGATATTAACAATGCATGTTTTAGAAGAAAAATATTTAAAAAATGAATCTAATCAAATGCACCATGTATTTGTGAGATACATCACAGGTTTTCGCACTGGAGAAACGCTTTCATAGTTCCTATACTGTAACTACACGCTTTTTGGTGTGTTCACACCGTAAGAACTGGAAACGATTTTAGTTATAGGAATGCCTTTTGGGGGGACTAAATTATATCTTACTTCAGAGTAGGGTCTAACCCAGCCCATTAGGAACTACCATTGACGTAAGTGTACCTTGATTGGCCGGAAACATGCCATTTGAAACTCTGAGTCTGAGTCCAGACCTTAAATTCACTGAAAGTCTTTGGGGATGTGCTGGATGATGTGCTTGCATTGTCCAAACATTGATGCACCTCTTGATGGAAATAACATCACAACATTTATTTCCATCAAGAAGTGCATCGATTTTTGGTCAAGATCTTGTATTGACAATGCAAGAGTCAAGCACTCTTTAAAGTCTCCTCCAGCACATCCCAAAGACTTTCATTTAATTTAAGGTCTGGACTCAGAATGGTTGGGAGGGAGCATGAAGAATCATTTTCACACATAAACTGGCAACTCTTTCACAATTTAAGCCTGATGAATCTTGACAGTCAACCTACATGGTTGTTTAAAAAATGAAAAGCTACACACTCCATCAGTTAGGTTTAGAAGAACTGTTGTCAAATATATAACATGCTAGAAACATAATAATCACTGCAATAATGGTTAAATCACTGACTCTTAAGCATTTGCCTATTCAAATCCAAACAGCAACTTTTTTTGGCTGCGCAGTGTACTTACTCCACAAAGATGGAAAACAGCGATAGATGGACAGACGCTGAAGTCCAGGCACTTTTCAACCTTTACGCTACGCGGTTGTTGACATTGTTGAATGCCGTGCTTTTAATGGCGTCGCTGTCGGCCAGTTTACCTCACTTCAGAGTTTCCTACTGGCGGTGAGAATACAACCAGGAAAATGGCCCTAGGGCAAAATTTTGTTCTCGGGGGACCAGAGACCTCAGGGGACCCTTTCTCGACCGAGCATATCGCATATTGTCTTCGTTATCATTGATGAAATCTTGGGTAATAAACATTTTCATCAGCAGTCTTTTTGACGAAATGCAGCATATTCAGTTTGTATTTCATATGTGATTATTTAAAGAAGTGTCTATGTATAAATTTAGACATTTTTTATTTCTCTTAGCACTGGGCATGATGGGTGGGCCTTTCCCAGACTGAAGCTACCAGGGAAGGGTGATTATATTATATGCTATTTTTCTTTTTCATTTTGGTTTCAAACCAACTCTCAACTGTATTTGGGGACTCTGTGGTAGGAAAAAAAGAGTTTGCCAGCCCGATATAGGCTAGGCTGGGCTGGTGTGTAAGTTTCTGAGTGAGAATACACTGTGAGCTCATGAATGTGTGTATGTGGGTTGGGTGTGTATGCAAGAGAGAGAGAGATAAAGAGGGCTGTAGATTTACAATATTAGTTTCCGCTTATTCTCAGTCAATGGCTCCAGATTAAGGAAGTATCCATTCTGTTGGGTAAGCATGCTTGATCTGACTTTATAAACTGCCCAAAAAACACACTTCTACTTCAGCTGATTTTTTTTTTTGTTTAAACTGGCCCAGAGCTAAAGCAAAGCTAATTCTATTCTGAATTCTAGACTCATTTTCAAGGAGGAAAAACAAATCTCTTCCTCTTATCTCTGGCAGACAACAAACTGCCTGAAAATAACATCAGAGACCTCAGAGGAGACTTCCTTTGAGCCCGACGGAGGAAGGGAAAGCCTGATAAGATAGTTTGCTCAAAATGTGTCTACTTCAAGTGTTCATTATACTAGCTGCCAGCATTCATCGATTTATAAGTCCAGAAAATTTTAAATAAAGAAAAAAACACTATGGTTTGCCATTCACCTAATCAGAAGCAGTAACATCTCAATGAAACAACATGATTGCAGTCCAGAACGAAAAACAAAACCAGGCGCAAAATGGAAACCACTAAATATTGTTTACCAAGGCCATGTATTCTCTTCCCAACCATGAAACAAACCACTGCAATATTTTAACCGCTGACTTTGAATACATTGCCTGTGGAAGACCGTCCCTGTAATCATCAGGACAAAATGCAAAAATCACACTGACCTGGATCTTATGAGAAACAATGACTGGATCGTCTCCAGGTGTAAATGATACCGCATTAACTTAAGAGGTCATAACCGGAGACAGTGTCGGAATGTTTGGCCTCTGGACAGGACATCCAACAAAACAAAGTACTACAATACAGTACAGTATCTAACCTGAGATCTACTGTTACAGCATCCTTCTAGTTTCTATTGATGCTTTTATGTGTCATCTACTTTGGGCTGAGTGAATGGTGTTAAAGTTTCAAAACCAGTTTTTGCTTTTGTGAATTAGTGAAAGTGAATCCTGTGTTATATTCTGCGTTTGACGCATAATCTCTAATTGTACTATAAAAATATCCTGTACGTTTCAGAACTCAAAACTTCCTCATTAGTCCAAAAACAGCTTTTATTGAAACCAAGCTCACAGATTGTCACATTATTACGTCATCTACATCGTTGCCTCTTTAGCCCCGCCCACTGATTCGTGCATGTCATGTAGTAGTAAATAAGAGACAGATGCAAACAGGATTACTCCAGCAAACAAAACCATAGAGATGCCTCTGAAGATTACAAGACATTATGCAGTGCAAAGTTGTGGAAAAAATTTTTGGATTTGTAGATCGTCCAATGCTGAAGGATGGAGCGGTCCCAACGATAAAGGTTCACGGTCATGCATTGGAACCACAGGCGGCGAGTAAAACTGCTTCAAATATCTGTGTGTTTTTGGCTATTGGTGCGTAAGTGCACATCAAGTAAACAACATGATCACGTATAGGGTGAATTCAGGGTGATTGGGACTATTTTTCCAAGTCATCTCAATGGCAAAAAGTGTCCTAATCACCCTGAATTCACCCTAGTTAACTTATCAATGGAGCATGCGATGTATGGTGTGTGTTTAAATAAATTTGTTTAGCTGACCACTGTAGGTGTCTGTTTGTTTAATGTAAAACCACTCCAAACAACAATACACAAAGAGTGGGAAAATATGTTGAACTAAATTAATTATTTCATATTAACGCAATAGCTGCGTGCGCTCGTGATTCTTTAGCTCCGCCCACACGATACGCCTCCATCCGCTTTTTATTCGGAAAGACTCTGTACAGCGTATCTTTCTTTTATAAATATAATAAAACTAGACTTTTCGGAGATATGAAGGATGCAATACTACTCTATAGGTACTCAAGATTGACATGAGATTGACAGAAACTGTGTGTGATCAAGTTCCAGTCAGATCAAGTATTAAGACACTGTTCATTTGTTTGCTTCATTTCGTTTTTAAGCAAGACACAGTTTGAAGCAGGCTTTTCAGAGAGACTGAAAATAAAAGATGATGCAGTGCCAGCTATACTGAATCCGACAGTAATGTCACAACACACAAGTGTGAGTAACAGTGTTTTTACCATGTGTCACTATGGCTTTGTCTGATACAGATAGTTTAATATGTACTGAGAATTTATACTGTAGCGCCGCAGTCAAAGTGAATAGTTATTTGCTGCTCATTCATTTCCTTTGGCATTTATGGGGTTAATGCTTTGGATTATCAGATACGGAAGAAAGCACATAGAGAACGCAGCCTTTTGTTATTGCTTTGATATGTCATTTGCTGTAATCATGAATAAAAGCTTCAATGAGCAGCATCTTCTGTTTTGTCATCAGTAAGACATTACAACATGTTTAATTTTATTAAAACATGACACTGCATTTTATTTGCCACAACCAAGACTTATGTAATATGCATAAATGTTTCACTAAAACTAAAACGAGATATTTTTCAACATTGAAAGTTTTCAAAACAATTTTACATATAGGGAGGATGTTAAAAAAACATTTTAATATGCAAAACTGTTGGGTATCATAGCAGTGGGCATTTACTTCAAAGTCTTGAATGCGGCACGCTTATCAAAACGGAGTGTTGGAAAGAGAGGGTCAAAAACAGGATAGAAAATAGCTTATAATACTTTTAAATTAGGATTTTTTTAAATGTAAAAATCTTGATTTTATAAGTTGACCTCAGAGAACAAAGTTTAGATCAATAAGAGAATAATATTAGCCGTAGCCAACACCACTAATGGTGGCAAGATCTGGAAGTTATTCAAATTTTTTGGACATCTTTTCATTTTTGCCAGAACTATTGCAAAGCAGTGTTTCAGGAGACATTTCAAACTAATGAGCAAATTTGTAGTGTGAACGTTTAAACACAAGTACCCAAAAGAGACATATCTGCAAACATTTACACAGTGCCACATTTGCATCTGCGATTTGTACAGGATAAACATCTCTCCACTCCTTTGTGTAAGGGTAAGTCCTGGAGGAAAAGCATCCATCATCATCTAAGCTTAACCCATGACCCCACCCAAATACACTTTCAAACGTTCTTTCTTTCCTCCCTCTCTTTGTACCGAACCAGCGGTCTTTCAAACTGAAACCTAACACTCATAATTATATGTGGGTAGATCTCTTTCCTGACAAATATAGTTCCCTGTGACCAAGTGTATACCCACCAACTGCTTTCAAAGCATTCGTGGAGTATTGGAAGGAGACAACCTGTTAAATGACTGACACAGGCTTGGGAATAAAGGAAAGAGTTCATGGAACATATAGAGGTTCTTCACTTTTTTTCAAACATTTTTGCTGCACAATAAGTTCTTGAATTACAGTACTGTGCAAAAGTCTTAGGCACTTTGGTATTTTCACACGAAAAATGTTTTTAAGCCAGTTATTTATATCTTTTACTATAGTGTGTCAGTAGGAAATATCAGTTTACATTTCCAAACATTCATTTTGCAATTAATTGTAATAATCCAGTGAGATTTTTTTTAATTTTTTTTTTATGCACAAGAAGTCTGATAGCAGCCGGTCTGATCTCACCATCATCGAGTCTGTCTGTGATTACATGAAGAAACAGAAAAAACTGAGACAGACTAAATCCAGAAAAACTAAGGAAACGTCTCCCAGACACTTGAGGAAACCTACCTGCAAACCTACAGTATTGTGAAAAGTTTAGGCACTTGTCCAAATGCTTTAAAGTGAGAATGCTGTCAAAAATAATAACATAAATAGCTTTTATTTATGAATTAACTTCTATTAACTAAATCAAATCGATATTTGCTTTTGCGTTTAAAACAGCTTTTGTCACCTGCATCTATTCCTACACCTATTCATGTAGTTTTGCAGGAAGGTTTCTTCAAGTGTCTTGGAGACGTTGCCACAGTTCTTCTGGATTTAGTCCATCTCAGTTTTTTATGTTTCTTCATGTTATCACAGACAGACTCAATGAAGATGAGATCAGATCTCCATGTGGAGCATAGAGACTATTGTCAGACTCTTTATGCATACAAAAATCTCACTGGATTATTAAAATTAATGGCAATTAATTTATAAATGTAAACTGATATTTCCTACTGACACACTACAGCAAAAGATATAAATAACTGTCTTAAACCCACTTTTTGTGTGTAAAAATACTAGCGAGCCTAAGACTTTTGCACAGTACTGTACATTATAGTTTTTTTTTTTTTTATATTAGTCTATTGGTCTCTAGGCTATTTTAAACACTACAAGTACAAGACTCTAATCAATACCTATGTTCCAAAACCTAGTGAGCTGCCTACCTAGACAGCATTTTAAGGGGTTCCATATTTAGTGATGCTGGATTCTAAGATCAATTATACTTCAATCAAATTAAAAAAAAATTTTTTTGCTGTCTTACAGGGGAGCTATGTAGGAAGGCAGCTCACTAGTTTTGAATGGACTGAATAACTGAAAACTGAATAACTTGTATCTCACATCCTCATGTCATGTTCTTGCTAAAGTAACCATCACAAATGTAATACATGCACTTTATTTTGCAAGAAAGCTGCCAAGTACATAAATGACGGCGGGCCATGGTCCGCAGTGGCAGCTCTAAGGTTGCTGAAGTATAAAGTGCTGATTTGAAAAGGTTAACAATAGGGCTGAACCAGAATATTCGACTATTCGAATTGGGTTGGGATTCGATTTTCAATTTTGGGATTCAAATATTCGTTTTTTTTTTCTTTTTCCTCGCAAACCCGGCATCACCCTCTAAACGGTTCTCATTCGCGCTTGAATATGTTTACACTATAAAATCTGGCAAAATACAACTCTCTTTTTTTACAATTATCTTATATCCTAGCCGTTTTTAATAGGCTGGACAGTTGAATAGGAACCCAACCTCGTTATACTTTTGCTTCTTCTTAGCGTTCCCTCCAATGGAGTATTCTCTGTCTAGAGCGCACAACTGCATGAGCTTATACGGAAGAAGCGCATCCTGAGCTTGCATTTTGGGTTAAGCTGCGTTGGTTTGACATTGTGGAAAATAGAATAATAGAATCAAAATGTATTAGCCTTTTTACTCGTTAGGGATGTGACAGTGAGAAAATTTTCCCTCACCGTCACATTACGGTGCTTGAATGGTGGGTTCATTAGCCTAGTATTCTTAATGAAAAACATAACAACAAAACAGTACAATGACAAACTCCCTTAAATAGGTGCTTTTACATTTTGCTTTGAAACCAAATATTCCACGATCATCTTGTCAGATTTCATTCATCACGAGAGTGAGAAGCTGAATGACTCCTGCTGCGACTGTCATTCGGCTCACGCTGCACATTCAGTTTTTAATTGTAGTTCATCTGTTCTTTAACTGAACTAAATGATTTTTACTACTATAACGACGGTGGGGGCGGTACCGCGGTGGGCAAGTGATGTAACCGGTGTTATGCCTAAACACCAGTAACACCGACTATCGCAGCAAGGCTATTACCTGTTATTATCAATCTAAATTAATCTACTGCGAAATATAGGAGCATGTTACTGGGACGTAACAGACCTGTGTGTTTTGCATCACTAGTGCAGTGTCCGTTCTTAGATCATATAAGCCCTGCTTCAGAGGCGCACCGCTTCTCGAGATTCCTGCCTTTATTAGAGAGAAGAATATGTTCAGTCCCCTCCCCCCCGAAGCTTCGAATATTCAGTGTTGATTACTACCGAAGCTACGAAGCTCAAAAAATGGTATTCGGGCCAGCCCTAGTTAATAATGAGGGGTAATATGCAGCAGAATGACTGGTAAATGGCTTAAACAGGAAAAACAGAGCTGAGCTGAAGAGAGAAAATTTGCCCCCTGGCTGCGTCCAAAACTCCAACAAATAAAAACAAACAAAAAAAGAAATGCAGGCATAAGTAAATCTGTGTTTAAACCACATCAAACAAAACCAGACCATTAAACAGAACCAGAGCAGAATTTATTTCATCTGTATAAGTCAATGTCTTGAAACAATTAGTCACTAATGAGCAACAATGGTGTATGTCCATTTAAACCAGACAGTCCTCAAAAGCTTTCATGCGATTATTTATTGTGTTACACCCTGTCTACACTGGACACAATACAACCTCGGACATGCTCAGTGTAGACTGTGTTATAGTCAGATGCACCAGCTCTTGTGTAAAGGAGAAGGCTAGAGCAGCAGGTGGACACGGTGAATGCAGATGGAGGTGAGCAGGGTGTTGGCCTTAGAATTAATTTCACGCAGAACATTTTTGTCGATGTATGTGCCTAAACAGACTTATTATTCATCGCACAGTCTATCTGAGCAGTGGTTCTCAACCAGGGGGCCTCATCAAACTTCCAAAATGTCCGCAGGATGACTTTAATGAGTAAATTAATTATTATTAATATATTAACACAATCCAACAGCTTTTAATTTCTTCCCCTTCCACACAGGAGGGAAATGACAATAACATCACTTGACGATCTAAATTAAAATGCTAACCACCCCCATATATATTATTCAAATTGTAATATTAATTATAATAAATTAGAATATTTGAATACTGTGTTGTAACAAGGGGGCTTAAAGGATTAGTTTAAAATGAAAATGATTTACCCATGACCCATGATTTACTCACCCTCAAGCCATCCTAGGTCAATATGACTTTCTTCTTTCCGATGAACACAGTCAGAGTTATATTAATAAATATCCTGACACTTCCACGCTTTATAATGGCAGTAAACAGGGCTTACGAATTTGAAGCTCAAAAAAAGTGCATCCATCCATTAAAAAAGTAACCCACACGGCTCCGGGGGGTTAATAAAGGGTTTTTAAAGAAAAATATCCATATATAAAACTTTATAAAGTAAAATATCTAGCTTCCGCCACACTGCCTTCCATATTCAACTTACGAAGAAAGTGTAGCACCTCTCGCAGTTCAAAACGCTTGCGCTACGTCCGACATCATACGTTGCATAAGTTACGCTTTTTCCATAAGTTGAATACGGAAGGCAGAAGCTAGATGTTTTACTTTATAAAGTTTTAAACTAACAAAACTTGATCGATTTGCTTCAGAAGTACGTTTATAATGGAGGGATGCACTTTTTTGAGCTTCAAACTCAATGGACACCGTCACTGCCATTATAAAGCGTGGAAGCGTCAGTATATTTATTAATATAACTCTGAATGTGTTCATCAGAATGAAGAAAGTCATATACACCTATGATTGCTTGAGGGTGAGTAAATTTTAATTTTAAAGTGAACTAATCCTTTAAAGTTGAAAAGGTTGAGAACCACTGATCTAGAGCGCATCACACGTACATTCATCATTCATCTACTAAAGCATTTGGAGATACTAGCTTTGGCATACCTATTAAAATTAATTAAAGCCTATTCACACCAAGAGCAATAACTATAAAGAGAGCAAAAATTATAACTATATTTGTGTCCATACCAACAAATGATAATGTTCTGTTTATTATAAGCACGGGCTGCAGTTATGTCGTCTATCGCTTTAAATGCTCGAGCTCTTTCTGATTGGCTGTTATCGGTTGGAAAATTATTCGTCTTTGTCAATATCGTTAAAGTTGTGGTGTGGATTTTTCTATTCTCATAGGATTGGAATGATTATTAAAACTGTATAGTTATAGTTATCTATATAGTTTTCATCCTTTCATCCTGTGTGAATGGCCCTTTTAAGCGAAATCAGGTCAAAGAAAACATTTCTGTTGGACAGCGGAATAATCACATAGCCTGTGGTTTTAGGTTACCAGACCTGGGAGCACAGGGAGGCCACGCATCTAGAGAAAGAAAACATCGCCCTTTAGCAGAACAGGTGGCCTCTGCTCAAAGAATCAGAAATGCAACTTTCAAACCACGTGGAATAGGGACAAATACTGACAAATCATCCAAGAAGAATGAATACCAAGTACAGACTTGTGTCAAAGGATAGGACATGCTTTGCCTCATCTGGGAGTAGTAGATCTTTGAATGTTAAGTCATGATGGTGACCTCATGGATAACTGTTATATAAACACATAAAAATTAAAGAAAGAACAACAAGTAAAGCAATGGCATTTGTACAAAGGTATAACACTATGTGTTTTGCAAGGACAGCAAGGAGTGTGAAAGTGAATACGCTTAGAGAATAGTTGACAGACCGCTTAAGGCTATATTTAACATAGCAGTTTCAGTGTAGAAGACCAACCCAGATGAACATGAGGAAAGTTTGAGTCCAGCTGAGAAATCCTGCATTGATGTCATCCATTTCAAGTATAGTTTACTTAAAGTTTAGTAAGTATAAAGATTTCACCAAAACATTTCAGAGAGTTACTCCACACAGACCAAGACATTCCAATGCGAGACCACACATGCATAAATGAAACACTTTGGAGAATGAATTTCGTATCTATTCTAAATACATGAAGAACAAGCCACATGCACAGAGTTTCATCCAAAACAGATGCCGTGACTTCAGGAGGGAACTTACAGTAGAGTGAAGAGTTAATGTTGGCTCCATTCGTAAGTATTATTAGTCCTCAGGGCTCCTGTAGACACCCAGTGTAAATAAGCATGTCCATTCAGCCGCACACTCTGTGAGTTCACAGGATGAAGCTGAAGTGAATGTGTCTATCTTCTGAGTTCCAGCTCTCTCCCTGCATTCAGACTGTCTGACTTTCCCTTCTGCGCTCCGTCCCTTTTCCCTCCTCCCGTCTCCTATCACTCTGCGCTTCAGACAGATTCCTCCTCCCACTAACTCCGCTAGCAATAAATCCTCACTCTCTCAAACCTACTGAAAAAAAGCTGTGATGTCATGTTGATTTGATAGGAAACTCAAAAAGTTTAAGTTTATGCTTCGAGGCATGTTGACTTTCTCACTTGCATAATGTTTTCTTAAGAGTTCTTATGACAGTTTGACAGACATGAATGTTTAAGGTGAGTTGTGTGGGTGTGAAAAGAGTCAGGTTAGTTTGAAATCAAGCAGGAATACAGCGAATTGAATTACTAAGAGTACAACTGGACACTCCTCTTTGAGATTCTCAGTTAATAGCGGGCTGCAGAAAAAGTTTCTGAATTTGAACACTCAACTTTTTGTAATTTACAGCAGTCGCTGACACAACACTCTAAAATTTCATTAGCGAAATGTGACATTTTCATGTGGAAAAAAGTGATATTCTCTATCATTAATAGTGTAGCGATGTATGAAGCACAGCTCACACAGAAGTCACTTTCAAACCAAGGAGTTTTCTGTTGGTCAATGTGGCAAATCCACGTGAACCCATTTTGAGATTTGCATGGGGAAATCTTTCACCCTCACGCAAAATTCCTAATTGCATAGATTCTTATTGAAATGACTGGATTTCAAATATTCAATACATGTAACCGTACCTTAAAAGGGGCACGCAGCATGCTAAAAGAAATGTTCTTGCATAAAAAAACTTAACTTTTGTTTAGTGTTGCGTCAGCCACATAGACTCAACTCTTATATACTATCTAGCAATAGCACACGCCACACTTTAGTTACATAAAATTTAGTTTTTTTTACAATATGTATGTAATGTAATGAGTGCATTAATTGCTCAACTAAGCAACAAAGTTCATTGTTTTCACATACCCATCCTCAACCTAATCACAAGCTCCACTCTTCAGCACAATGGTAACACCAAAAACTAACAAACTCTTCTAAATCCTCACAAAACAGAACACATGTAAAATTACATAATTAGTCATTTCCACATTTACTCTCCCAATCTAGTCACAACCAAAGAAAGCTAGAAACTAGAAATTCACTGCTCATTTAAATACAACACAATTTGTAAGAAAAATAAACTTCCATTATAATTTTTTTTTGATTGAAAACAATAAAATTGAGTTAGATTGTGTTGTAATGGCTTATATTAAATACCTTTTTTGAAGGGGGGGTGTACAGAATCTACCTGCAAGGGCTAAAGAAACCTTGACCCCTCGGATGTCTCTCATCTGGGATGTCCAAACTTGATCCTGGAGGTCCACTGTCCTGCAAAGTTTGGCTCCAACTTGCCTCAACACGGCTGCCTAGAAGTTTCTAGTATGCCTAGTAAGAGCTTGATTAGCTGGTTCAGGTGTGTTTAATTGGGGTTGGAGCTGAACTTTGCAGGACAGTGGACCTCCAGGAGCAGGAGCAGACACCCCTGTGTCACATTGTAAAGACTTTTCAAAGATGATCCTGTCTCACTTAAGAAAGGAAGGTTCAATATTGGAACACTGAAAGTTTTCCTGCAGTCACTCATATACAGTAGGTAGAACTATATTCTAGAAGTTATTTATCTGTTAGCTTTTTGGAAGAGAAATTGCCAGAAATGAATAATGGATTGATTTTCATCATTGATATGACACACCTACAGCTGTTGTAAATCGGCTGAAAATCTCAAACCCTTGGGAAATAAATCTACCATGTGCTATAAAACTATCAACGGCAACAACATACAATTGTGTTCATTAGCATTTGATAATAGTTTTGATGATAAAGTCCAAACTGGTATCATTTCCTTGTCCATCCTCAACAGCATAGAGGGCTTCACTGCTGCTTCATACTAAAAAGTGTGCAATAGAGTTCCACAACCTGGGCTACAAATACAAACGCTTTGTGTTTGCAAGACTCTCAGTAGTGGCAGCAACAATCTTACGCGGTTTTGTGCTGGAAGCAGCATCAAGACTAGAGCTGCCAAAACACTCTACAGCTTAATCAAGACGCCTGGTTCAGTCTCAGTGCTAAGAGAAGTGCTGTCTGAGGAGTGGATGCTGTCCAAACTCTCGGCCATCATGAAGGACGCCTCTCATTTACTTCATAAAACAGACTTCCATGGTGTTCAAAAGTGTACTGTGGTGTACTTCCTCCTTTGCTGATATCAGGTCGTACAGATCTGACTGAGAGTTGATCAAACACTGAATTTGCATTCTTTTAGTGTACAGAAGAGATTGTTTACAATCCATCAATGACTGAGTGAAATTAGATTGAACAAGAGAAAGAAATAAAGTAGCAATCATATGGTCGCTGTCAGTGTTATGATATTTCTACTATGTAAAAGCCAAATTTTCTGACAGAGGTGCAGTTTGTTGCAGCTCCTTTAGTTTAGCACAAAAGTGCTGAGTACATTAATGAAATGAACTGAATGGCCTTTCATTTAGATGTTATCTAGCAACAAAAAACATGCTTAGACCAAGCATTTTCCAACCAAACAAACCTCTCCATTTCACATCCCCTCCCTCTCGCTCTTGTTCTCCTGGTGAGCACCAGCGTGACTGATGTTCTCATAACCACACTTTCCAGTCTGCCTGACCACCAGAGAGGCATTAGGTCCATGAAAAAGGCTGCCTCAAGTTCCAGGAAAAGCCAAAGGGAAATCCTACTCCTCTCAGATTCCACACATTTGGAACTTTAAACCTCAAGAAATTTGCTGGTTAAAAATCACATGACTCTATTAGTGTGCACAAAATAATATTTAAAGGTATGAAATGTACTTATCAGTCTCAGTCTGTACTAAACCTAGCAAAAGTTCCCCCAAAAGTGAAAATGGCCATCATTTGAAGTAGTCCATTTGGCTTGTGTGATATACACTACAGCTCGAAACTTTGGGGTCAGTATGATTTCTTTTTTACTTTTATTCAACAAGGAAGCATGAAATTGATCAACAGTGACAGTAAAGATGCTGAAAATTCAGCTTTGCCATCACAGGGATAAATTACATTTTAAAATATATTCAAATAGAAACCAGTTATTTTAAATTGTAATAATATTTCACAATTTTATTGTATTTTTGTTAAAGTAAACGTAGCACTGATGAGCATTTACTTCTATCAAAGACATTAAAAAATCTTATAGACACCAAACTTTTGAACAGTAGTTTATTACTTTCCTACCTAGTTTTCTAAGGCCATTTGATAGCTTTATTTGACAAACAGACTGAGATTTTGTTATTCCTAAGTTTCCTTTCCACTGTAGCCTTTAAATTAAATATTTAAATTAAGTTGGTGACGGATGGGAAGTGGGGATTTTCAGTGAATAAGAATTGACAGTGATAGTACCATTAGTACTTTAATTATCACACAAAGCTGCCGCATGACTTCAGAATCTTTAGTTAAAAATAATAATAGTAATAATGTAGTGAGGGTTGAAGCTCAAAGTAATGTGTGTTTTCAGTTTGCCCAGTACTAATGGTACTATCACTGTCATGCAGAGTGCCAAGTGTTTATAATAGTTTCATGGGTTTCCTTGTCTATTGAAAACAGAAAAAAACATGATTGTGCTTGAGAATAATGGAGCGTCACAAAGGCTACTCTGTGTATTTAGAGAGAAAAGAAATAAAAAGCATGAATTGAAAACAGGCTTGGAACATGATACAGACTGACTGACCTTTCTATGTACTAATAACAAAACAATTAGACACACCTGTATCTCTGTTTTCATGTATCAGTACTGCAGCAAATACAAAACTATGATTTTACAATATGATGCGGGTGCCTTAGTTGAAAGCAAGGCAGAAACTGCTATATCTTACCTCAAGGTCATTAAGTGAATGAGCCAGACTGAGTCGTTTAGCTGGACCTGATGGTCTTCGAACAGAGGAACGTCCCCTTGTGAGTGCCCAAAATAAAGATCCCTGAGAGGACAAACATTGACCATGAGTTAAATACATTTTATATACAATCAATGCCACAGCAAGTGAATAACATTAATGTGTCTTACAATACAGTGGCATAAATAAAATAAAAAAATTACAATTGGTTACAATGCTCTTTTATCAGTCGTGTTACTTAAAAGTAATTTGTAGTCTAATACAAAATATTGAATGTAAAAAATATAACAGGTTAACGCCACTGAAAAATCAAAATGGCCCTTTCAAAAATTTAAGTAACGCTTTATTTTACAGTGTCCTTGTTACACGTTACATGTAATTACTGTAGCAATAACTATAAATTATACATAATTACATGCGACTAACTCTAAACCAAACCCTAACCCTATAATAAGTAAATGTATACATTAATATTACTCAGTACTTAAATGTATAATTACATTGTAACATGGATACCTTAAAATAAAGTGTAACCAAAAATTCTTATATTTTTCATGAACCTTCACAAAATAAATGTAACATACATATTGATTACATTATTGCAACACCACCCTAGTGAAAAATCAATATACCACAATGTATTTGAAATAGATTTATTTTATGTCAAGTATACTACAAATACTTAATATAAATACCCTGCAATTGTATTTTTGGTAGACTAAACTGATATACTTAAAGTCTGCTAAATTGGAACAACTAATTGTATTTAAAGGGATAGTTCACCCAAAAATGTAAAAAACATTATCCCATAATTTACTTACCCTCAAGCCATCCTAGGTGTATATGACATTCTTCTTTCAGACAAATACAATCAGAGTTATATTAAAAAATGTCCTGGCTAATCCAAGCTTTATAATGGCAGTGAATGGCAGCCCAAAATTTGAAGCCCAAAAAAGTGCATCTATCCTTTATAAAAGTAATCCACACGGCTCTGGGATTTAATAAAGGCCTTCTGAAGCGAATCAATGGGTTTGTGTAAGAAAAATATCCATATTTAAAACTTTATAAAGTAAAATATCTAGCTTCCGGTGGACACCCTTCCGTATACAACTTATAAAGAAAGTGTAACACCTCTCGCAGTTCAAAACGCTTGTGCTACGGCCCGACGTCATCATCGCGCCGGTTACGATTTTTCCGTAAGCTGAATACGGAAGATGGTCTGCCGGAAGCTAGATATTTTACTTTATAATGTGTTAAATATGGATATTTTTCTTACAAAAAACCCATCGATTCGCTTCAGAAGTCCTTTATTAACCCTCCAGAGCCGTGTGGATTACTTTTATAATGGATGGATGCACTTTTTGGGGCTTCAAATTTTGGGCTGCCATTTACTCCCATTATAAAGCTTGGAAAAGACAGGACTTTTTTTTTATATATATATATATATATATATATATATAACTCCGATTGTATTCGTCTGAAAGAAGAATGTCATATACACCTAGGATGGCTTGAGGATGAGTAAATTTAAATTTTTGGGTGAACTATCCCTTTAATTGTTCTAAAGTGGAACTATTGCAAGTATACTATAGGTACATTTTAAATATCTTTCATTTAAAGACTGATATTATACAGAGATCATACTATCCTTACTAATAGTGATATTAAAACACATTTTAGGCTTAATATTAAGAAATGTGCATTGTGCAATAAAGTACTCCAAATAAAGTTTAATTATAATATTTATATCAGTAAGTCAAGCAATATGTCAGTAAATATGTTAATGGATTTGTAGTATACTTGTATGAAATAAATGCATTTTAAATACATTTTGGTGTATGTTTTTTTTTTCACTGACATTAAAATTGGTTTTAAAAAAAGTTATGTAAATTATTAAACAAAATGTTTAACTTAATTTATATATTAATACTCTGTGTTCCATCTAAAACAATCCCTCTAAAATTTAGGCTTTAAAATTAAATCTGAAGAACTTGTCAGAGAGAGACAGATGACCCAGCAATAAATCATTTCAGTGAAAGGAAGGAAATAATTTTCCTCTGTTCCTTTACATGGCTGACAAATTGTTGCTAGGTGACTCCCAACATTGTTAATAAACGTAAAGCTGATCCATCCGGCGTAATCATATTAAACTGCACTAATCAACCCAATAGCTCCATCTGCTGTGCCTGTTACTCGCAGCACCATCTGTTCCTTGACTCATTGTATTAAGCCCTTTAACTTAGCATGGTGGCAATAAACCAGCCATAAGACTGACCGCTGGGCAGACAGCAAAGACAAAGCAAAGATTGTCTAGTTTGATTTATCTTACAGAGTTAGGATCTATTTTAGAGAAGAAAAACAATAGTGGGCAATCAGTAAAAAAATCATTACATTGTTGTATTGTATTGTAAAATTATTTTAGTGCTTACAAACATCACTACTACTCATACTTAAGGTTAATGCTATTTTAAAGTTGCCATGAAATCAAAATGGACAATTCTTATTATTAATGTAATATTGTAGTGTTTATTATAAAATATTTATCTGTGCACTTTATGTATTTTTAAAATTCAGGTGCCCTCATAATCTTTAATCAAAAACGTTAACCTTCCCTCCCCCCTCGAAACGACTTCTCTCTTCCTGTCATGTGCTACTGCGCAAGGGCGGGGCTATTGTGATCTGTCTCGTTTCTGCCTCCATTTTTGTTAGCAACGCCCAACTTTTAACAATCCAATTAATTCTCGAAGAACTAAATCAAGCCCCGCCCTACATTTTTTCTAATTTCAGAAGCCGTTTCATTCGGTTATACGTCACAACAGGGAAGAAAACAAACAAACGCAACTTCCGTTTCATGCCGACTTTAAGGTATTTTGAAGATTCACTCATACTTAAAGGGATAGTTTAACCAAAAATTTAAATTACTCACCCTCATGTTGTTCCAAACCGTAAAACTTTTTGATGAAATCGGAGAGCTTTCTGTCCCTCCATTGGCAGCTACGCAAATACCACTTTGACGGTTCAAAAAGTTCATAAAGAGATTGTAAAACTAATCCATATGAATTGAGCGGTTTAGTCCAAATTTTCTGAAGAGACTCGATCGCCTTATATGATGAACAGATTGAATTTAGGCTTTTATTCACATATAAACATTGATCAGCGGACATAAACAGAAGATCAACTGAACCTGCTTGATGCGCGAGCTCAAACGGGCAAACAGAAGCTCAAACGGGCTGCGTAACACGAGAATGAACCTCATTGGTTCTTGCAGAAACTCAAACGTGCTGCGTAACACGAGAATGAACCGCATTGGTTCTTGCAGAAGCTCAAACGGGCTGCGTAACATGAGAATGGACCTCATTGGTTCTTGCAGAAGCTCAAACGTGATGTGTAACATGAGAATGAACCTCATTGGTTCTTGCAGAAACTCAAACGTGCTGCGTAACACGAGAATGAACCTCATTGGTTCTTGCAGAAACTCAAACGTGATGTGTAACACGAGAATGAATCTCATTGGTTCTTGCAGAAGCTCAAACGGGCTGCGTAACATGAGAATGAACCTCATTGGTTCTTCCAGAAACTCAAACGTGCTGCGTAACACGAGAATGAACCTCATTGGTTCTTGCAGAAGCTCAAACATGATGTATAACATGAGAATGAATCTCATTGGTTCTTGCAGAAGCTCAAACGGGCTGCGTAACATGAGAATGAACCTCATTGGTTCTTGCAGAAGCTCAAACGTGATGTGTAACATGAGAATGAACCTCATTGGTTGATGCAGAAACTCAAACGTGATGTGTAACATGAGAATGAATCTCATTGGTTGTTGCAGAAGCTCAAACAGGCTGTGTAACACAAGAATGAATCTCATTGGTCCTTACAGAAGCTCAAACAGGCTGTGTAACACGAGAATGAACCTCATTGGTTCTTGCAGAAACTCAAACGTGATGCGTAACACGAGAATAAACCTCATTGGTTCTTGCAGAAGCTCAAACGGGCTGTGTAACACAAGAATGAATCTCACTGGTTCCTGCAGAAGCTCAAACGAGCTGCGTAACATGAGAATGAACCTCATTGGTTCTTGCAGAAGCTCAAACGTGATGTGTAACATGAGAATTAACCTCATTGGTTCTTGCAGAAACTCAAACGTGCTGCGTAACATGAGAATGAACCTCATTGGTTCTTGTAGAAGCTCAAACGGGCTGCGTAACATGAGAATAACCCTCATTGGTCCTTACAGAAGCTCAAACAGGCTGTGTAACACAAGAATGAACCTCACTGGTTCCTGCTGAAGCTCAAACGTGATGCATAACAACGGGCTGCGTAACGTGTGCATTGATGAATGTTTATATGTGAATAAAAGCCTAAATTCAATCTGCTTATTATATAAAGCAGTACAGTCTCAAAATTTGGACTAAACCCCGCAAATTATATGGATTAGTTTTATGATCTATTTATGAACTTTTTGAAGTGTTAAAGTGGTAGTTATGTAGCTGTCAATGGAGGGACAGAAATCTCTCAGATTTCATCAAAAAGATCTTCATTTGTGTTCCGAAGACGAACGAAAGTCTTACAGGTTTGGAACGACATGAGTGTGAGTAAATGATGACAGATTTTTTTCATTTTTGGGTGAACTATAAGGTTTATGCTACTTTTAAGCAACCACCTAGAACACTAGCAAATCACACCCTTTAGTTTTTATATCTAGTGAAATAATAAAACAAATTCAAGAATCAAGTCATCAGAGATTTTCTTTCTGACCTTGTTTTCCCCGTCCTTATGCTTGGCAGCGCTACTGAAGAACCTGGTCGTCAGCTCAAGCTCTGGGGTGAAGTTCATTTTCTGAGGATGTTTGAGATCTTCTAGTGGTTTGTATCTGAGAGTAGGAATTTGTTCCATAGCAGGTGGCAGGGTGCTACTTTTATTTTTGGGCTCATCGATGTCCCTCTCCACCAAGCATTCAATGCTGTTAGGACGAGACTTCTGCCAGCGAGCTTTTAAGCCAATGGAAGGTCTACGTTGACTGGTTCTCTGTTTAGGTGGCAAGTTAGATTGCATACTAAGACAAAGAGTAGTAAAAGATGAACCATCCACCCTGGCCGAGACATCTGATTGAGTCGCAGGTTGAGCAGCTCCTGTTAGCGGTTCAGACAAAAGGCATCTGCACTCTGGTTTGAGGAGGGCGCTGTTCCTGTGCTGGGAATAATAGGGTGGTGGATTTGGAGATGTGAAGCTCCACTGGCCAATGAGACTGTCTCTATCCTCTGGTGAAGCAATTCCGATCCCGCTGTCACTGCCACTGTTCCGTGCATTTTGTTGTCCTTCGTCTAGATTTTCGCTGTCGAGTTTCAGTCTCAGTTTCTCAATATAGTCTCCCATGTCAGTATAGAGGACGGACACGAAGTGTGAAATCGAGTGAGGAGTTTGAGGAAAGTCCAAACAGCCTTGAGTGTCTGGATCAGGAGTGCAGGGAATCCCAAAGTGCCTCATGATACTTTGGTGCTCCTTGTGATTGTAAAGCTCTGGATCTATGAAAAAGACATGGCATAATGTCTTCAGGGTGCTCGCCTGTGTCCCAACGTCAAAATTTTTGGCCGAATCAACTGAAACAAGGCCAAAGAACCTGTTGTCTTCCGTGCAAATGACGCAAAGTGCCAGGTTCTCCGCTGGGTAAGATGCCAGGACGACATCTCGGTCATCACAAAGCTGAATGCAGTTGCATTTGACCCTCATCATGACCAATGAATGGGTCTTCTGCTTAATACCGATCTGACTGATGCACTCACGAATGGCTTGCAATGCCTCCTCCTCAGATTGTGACGTTACTAGCTCCAGTTCCATGGAGTTGATGTATCCCACAATCATTGCAACATTTAGGATGCTGGAGTCAGATACCAAGTCATTCTGACTCTGAAGGTCTGAAAACATAGAATCCTCGCTCACAACTCGAGATGTGTCATCCTGTGAGAGACTATTAGTGTGGCTTTTGGATCTACACTGCTGCAACCAAGACATACCTGGTTCAGACAAAGGTCTCTGTTTTTTCTGCTTGTCTTGATGGCTGATTCCCTGGTCAGAAATCTCAAAGACAGTATCAAAACTTCCAACTGACTGAAGCATTGGCTCCCTCATGTCCATACTGTTGAGGTTAGCAGGGAAGGAGTCCTTTTTTCCAGGATTGAGCCATGGCAGTTTACTCTTACTCTTACTCTGACAACCCAGATCCTCGTCGCTGGAGCAGAAGGCCATAGGCGGCCTGTCAACAGATGTGACCAGTAAACACAGTGACCGTGATGACGTACCAATTAGCTTGACCACAACTTCATGTGATGCCTCAGACACATCTGTATCATTCACACGCAAGATGCGGTCCCCAGGCCGCAGTCGGACACTGTACGCCGGACTTCCTTTTATTATTCCTTGCAGAATACAAGGTGCTTGGCCGGCAATGGTAAATCCGTAGCCAGCTCTGCCACGCTCCATCTCCACCCTGCGAACCGCCGGGCTGGTGGGACGGTCCAAATGTCTCATTGTCGACTCAGCTGGTTTCAGGACTCTCATTTCATTGGTGGAATTCACAATATTAGTCCTTTGTACAGGTATGGCAGTTTCGTTCAGATACAATTCCAACAATGAAAAATCATCTTGCTGCACTGCTAAGGGTCAGACCTGAGGGGAGTAAAGTGACTAAGGTTAGAAAACATGAGACTTGTCAATGAAGAGCTATTTGAAACACAATATACATGTACAACAATATATGTACAACAAGAATACAGAAGACGCTAAAGAGGTGGCCTAAAGGGAGACTATTTTTAACACCACATATGTCTGCTTGTATTTCTATTATTTGGAGTGTAAACTGTACAGAGTTAATGAAAGGTGAAAAACCTTTGATCATCGTTTCATACCATATAAAATGCATTTTATATATATATATATATATACACAAACGCACTTGTGTGTGCTTATGTGTGTGTCATGCTGTTAAATAATTATTTAACAATTATCGTACGAGACAATTAAGTTTTATCAACTCGTATAAATTAAGACTGCATGTATATGTATACCAATATGTTTTTTTATGTATAATCATTTACAAATATTTTTAAAAATGTAGTATTATATTTTATTATATAAACAATATTATATAAAACATAATATTTTATAAATATTTTTACAAATTGTATCTCGTATTTTTAAAAAAGGATCTGTAACAACGTATGACTACAAAAAAAAAACTCTTAAAGGTTATTAAAATTATGACTAGTTTTATATTACGAACTATTAAGTTGCTTTAATCGTATGTTTTCAAATATTTGACTAACGTTAAATTATAATGATAAACGTGAATGACACTTTGATATAAGACAGAAACAAAAGTATCTAAACAGCTCTCAGATGTAACGTGCCAAACACTTTTCATTCACGGTACATTTAAACAAACTTGCGTTCCAAGCGCACCTCTTTCACTTAACGTTCACATATCTGTTAACAACAAATACACCGGCGCTTACCTGTTTTTAATCCCAAAGTTTTTCTTCGTTTATTTCGGAACTCCGTTCGCGCGACGGACTTAAACCACTGCCATTCACTATTGTTGGGAATACAAAGCGTCATTCTCTTGTCGCTATGGCACCGTAACGTTTGCAAAATTATATCAGCTCTCTCATTGGTCAAAAGACACGTCAATCATGTTCGATATTCAAATATATACGGCGCTCTCATTGGCAGTTGGAAAAACCATGCAGTGTTTGCTTTAGTGTTTGCGGTCTACTAACTATACTTATACTGGTGCTTGTGAATGAGTACGCTTAATACGATTATTTCGACGGTAGGTATTAAAGACGTACATGTATTCAATAGCATAAATTGATATATTAAGTATAAAAACAACAGTATTTCATTGTAAAATATGGCATGATTACACACGGCGATCTCAAAGTTGCATTCAGGCGGTGTAATATTCCTGATATACAGTCATTTGAGATATAGACGCGTAAAATACAGGTTTACAGCTGCAGTGCATTTTTTAAAACGTTGGTTTCTATTCATGGCACCACACCCAGACCAATGAGCACTAACGCCTTTTCTTCTTATCAACAGGGACCTTTCATGAACGCCTGACAGGTCAATTAATCACAGACGAAGAAGAGAGGTGTTAAAATTCATATTTGTACTCCGTTTGCATACATGCTCAATTTGGAGTGCAGCAGATAGGATTATCTAGTCCTCACATTAAGAAGAATTAAAGAGCATGTGGTGGTGCATTAACCATTATAATGTTTGGGTGCCAGTCAGGTTCGATCTATCTGGCCACTTTTAGAAGTGTATAAGGTTAAGTGACAAACAAGGATGTCCAAGATAATTAAAAAGTAGGTTTTAAGAGAATCTAGTTTAAAATGCATGTGCCTGGTTCTTAAAAATGTACTCTCTTTTTTAAGTAAAGGTAAGTGTATGGTATACTACTCAAAATATTGAATATTGATTCACCCTTATATATACACCCACCTAGGCTATGTAATGTATGTAAAAGATTATTCCAAACTACTTATGCCAACATTTATTCATTTTTCAAGAATTTCTTTTTCACAATCTTTGAATGGTTGGACCACCTAGACATTTTTGACACCTCAAAAAAAAATCATAACAGGTTTGTATATTTAAAAATGTTGTATATTTTAACAGATCTAAGCTAAATATGAATGTCATGTTGACCTATAAGCATATAAACTGATAACAAAACAAATGCATTCTGTAACATTTACTAACATGTTACATTTTGCTAAATTGTGCTAAGCTGTAAAAGTGTACTGGTAACACTGATCTGTAATGGTACAAACTAAACTTCTATTTTGAATCCTTGTCAACTTAATCCAGTTTCTATTATCACCAACCATTTGGTATTCTTTGTCTACCTGTTAGAGTTTATTTGAACACTGTGTTCCTTTTATAGAATGCCTTAAAGGGATAGTTCACCCTAAAAAGAAAAATAAGTCATAATTTACTCATTCTGATGTTGTTCGAATACCGTAACACCCTTCTTTCTTTTTCGGACCACAAAAGGAGAATTAAAAAAAGAATAATTCCAGCTCATGCTCGTCCATATAATGGCAGTGAATAGAGACCAGCATCAAGCTTTTTTAAAAAAACATGCAAAAGTATCATAGAATGATCCCATGCCACATGTGTTATATACCAGTTGCTCTGGTGGTATACGATATGAACTGTAACATATTGTTCATGCCGTGAACTGCTGCGTTAACAGAGTCACACGAATATGCTCTTTGTGCCGTGCACTGAAGACCAACGGCCAAGGTTAGGATTTTCATTAAATAATACATTAAAGGAGAACACGCCGACTTTTTGGGACTTTAGCTTATTCACCGTATCCCCCAGAGTTAGATAAGCCCATACATAAAATTTTATCAGGCGCTGCGTAAAATCATTGCGCCGCTGCACCCATGGTACGGCAGCAAAGTTCCTTGATTATTATGCAGGAATGAGAGTATAGTCCCTAGCCATATCGGTCTAGAAAATTGCAACTTTTAATTTTTCGTCGGTCTTAGTACACAATGTAACAATACACATCACAACATATATATAGGAAAATGTTGCCGTTATTTTGTCACTTATTGAGCAGTAGGCTAGCTGGAGCCCTAAGCTAGGCTAGCGGTGGGCGTGTAAGACAGATTTATGGCACGCACAGAGATAAAAATGGTATGTATGGACTTATCTAACTCTGGGGGATACGGTGAATAAGCTAAAGTCCCAAAAAGTCAGTGTGTTCCTTTAAATTTCTTATCATATATACCACCAGAACACTTGGAACATACAACACGTGTGGCATGGGATCATTCTGTGATACTTTTGCATCTTTTAAAAAAAATTCTCCTTTTGTGGTCCATAAAAGAAAAAAGGGCATACGGCATTAGAACAACACCAGGGTGAGTAAATGTTGACTTAGGCCCCGATCAAACAGAACGCGTTCTTCAGGTTTGAAAACGTGAGGCGCGCCACACTGCCTTTTTTGGTTGACGTTTTTTAATTTAGAAAAAAGCAGTGCGCTGCGTTTTTTCAACTTCATGCGTTGCTCTGAGAGAGCGCTCCTGAAAAAACGCGAGGTGTAGCAGGCGGTTAATAACGCTCGCATAACGCTCACTGCCAACAGAAAACTATTTTAAAAATGCGCCTCTCACTGCACACACAACTATCCCTTTAAAAGAGGTCTGAAATCTTTTAAATTGACATTACATTGTGTGTCATTTCTGGCTGAGTTAGTAGCCTGGAATCTGGGACCTTCAGCAACTAACACAGCAATTTAGAAATCAAATGAACCAGATTTCATAAACAATACATTTTATCACATACAGTGCTCATGGTGAGTCGATACGCACCGGTACGCAGTACCAGAACTTCTGTATTTTAATCTTTAGCGTACCTTCACTTTTCTTGCGTACCGCCTATTCTCACATGATGCTGGTACTTTGCACTCATTAGTGTCTGGGTTATTATTGTAGAAATTTCAAATGTGATAATTATTTGCATATGCCAGCCACAGTGGCGGATCCTGGCACATGCAATAAGCAACCGCCTAGGGCGGCAACACGCTGAGGGGCGGCATGGGGCACCACCCGCGCACACAGCTTTCAAAGACAACCTTCTCTTCTTTGTAGTTAATTTAAAGCAGTTTCTATGTTTAATCGTTTGATTTTGCCTAGGGCACCAAAAAAGCCAAAACCGCTACTGCCAGCCGGTGCACAAGAGAGTACCGGCACTTTTCATTCCCCACTTCAAGCACTGATCACATAACAATGAACTTTAAACTTTTGAGGCATGAAGAAATACATTTTGAGTCAGATAGTTTAAATAAGGTGTGGATAAACAGTCATCACAAATTTGCTTGTGTAGGTTACATATGTCAACATTTTTGAATAACATATTCATTGTAGAAGACTTAACAGTGCTTAAACAGGTCTAAAATGTACCGCTAACTAGTTGGTTATAGCTTTTATACTTCGCATAGCAACCTCTGCGAAGACAAAAAAAGGTCCTTATTCCGTATCTGAGGTCCTGTCACTCAGGCGTGGGTGTTCCTAAAATCTTTGAGGCTGGTGGGTTGGGCCAAGAAGGGGCAGGCTGAGCAGGAATCATCTTCTCCAAGAGGTTCATCATTCGCTCCTGAAGCTGGAGGCTCTGCACCTGCAGGAAGTTTTGCTGATGCATAACGCGGCGAACTTCGTGACATGCCTCCTCAACGGCATGGCTTATCCTGCGTTGTTCCTGCAGCATTGCATCCAGGACACGCAGCTTCTTTCGCCGCAGTGACACATGTGACAGCCTTCGCTTCTTACGTGGTTGTGACCTGCAGATGGACAGCCATGCAGTTATAATTCCATGATTATGATTCTGAAATGGATGTGTGATCTGATCAAACACGTTACCTTGTTTCAAAAGAACTTCCAGAGTTATCTGTTAGACCTTCTTCCTCATCGTTGATGTCTCTCTCATCTGAGGAACCAGTGTACTCGGGTAGAAACCCACTTGGCGGAGCGGATTGGGGCACAGAAGACTCAATTTGAGAGGTGGAGGGGCCAGACGTCGAGAGGCTTGGTGGGCTCATATGGGCATGCTCTGGTATCTTTGACAAGATCCTCTCAATGGATTTATAGTACGGCCAATCAGGTATAGCAGTCCCACCATTTGCTGTGTACTTCAGCTTCCTGTTAGAAAAAGATGCTGTTAAACAATTTTACTATAATCAGCATGAAACAAAAGTTGCAATAGTCTTTTCTTCCCTTCTGTCCAAGTAAAACGGCTTATATGACGGAACTTGATTTTGTACATCTGGAATTGATTTGATCGTTGGAAGGTTGTAGTTTGCGATTGTTGTGATCATGTGAGTGGCTGTCCTGGCCCCGCGCTAGTAAATGCCATCAGAGAAGAGAAGAGCTGTTATAATAATTAATTATAATAATTACTACAATATTTATTATCCATAAAAAATAAGAATTGTCTATAGTTGAAATCTGTATAAAATGGCCAGGAATGAAGCTCACACAACGGTCAAAAGTCATTGCTATTTCTATCCCTGAATAAAATATAAATTAACAGCTTCATATATTACATCTCTCTATGGAAGCTTGTTTCCACCACAAAATAAAACATTTTAAAAGATAATTGCAACTTTTTATCTCACAAATGTTTACATCTCGCAATTCTGACTTTTTTTCTTAAAATTGCTAGATATAAAGTCGTAATTAAGAGAAATAAAGTCAGATGTGCAAGTTATATGTCAGAATTGCGAGATATAAAATGGACCGTTTTCACAGACTGATGCCGCGTTTTAACGGTCATCAACATCATAAATCCTGCAAAGTTTTTTAAATGTATGTACATGTATAACACTATACTTTGTATACCTTTGCATCAAATTACAAAAAAAAGGTGTTTCTAATACTGCGGCTGTGGGAGTGACAGTAAAGTTGACATTTCTCTCTTCTGACTGCTGTTATCAGTCTCTCTCTCTATATATTTTTTTACCTCTTTTTGAAAGTTGTGAAAACTCTATTGTGGAGTTTTCCTTTGCTATTTGAGCAAATGGGAACACGAAAAATATATTTAAATGTAGTCTCTCTTTCACCACTATAGAAGTTTACCCAACTATGACGGGCACTTCTGAAACCCGGAAATGTTAAAAAGGTCAATTCTGAGATAAAAAGTCAGATTTTGCAAGATGTAAACTCAGAATTGTTTGATAATACCTTTTTATTTTTTATTCTGTGGTGGAAACAAGCTTCCATATCTCTAATCTAATGGAGCCTGCAACATAAACCACACAAACAAAAGAAAATGTGTATAATCTTGCTGTCACTCTTTTGGATATTATGTACTTGTGAATAAGTGATTTTGTTTTGATTCACGTTGTTTTTCGATTGTCTCGGTTCTCCATAGACTAGAGGATTGTCTGTTTGTTGTTGTGTATTGTGTTGCCATTTGAATTCAATATGCTAGATCGTGACATGGTCAAACTGGTACGCTGTTTTGTTGTTATCCGCCACTGATGTGCTCTAAATGCTTCCCCAATACTAATATGTTTCTAAAACCGAAAGTATACTTTGCTTGTGGTTGTGGCGGACTCTGCGCGTGACGTTATTTTCGTCATCAGCACAGTGCTCTTCGGTTCGCGTGACGCCCCGTTTTTTCGTCCGCGCAGACTTGAACGCTAGGCAGTGCGCATGCGTCGAACGCGTGCAACCATGCACGCGGCCAGTGGGGTTCACTTTAAAAGACTGAGCGAGACGGACAAGTTTACTAAATTGTAAGAGTAGACACTTGTGTAGTGATAGACAGATTATTGAAAATTATTATTTTCTAAAGTTTACAAAGTCTTTGGCAGATAGATAGATAGATAGTGTATTTACTTGCCTGAATTGGAAAGTCATGTTGGTTATCTTCATCTTAATCTCCTCCCTGTGTCGCTGTTCGCCAGTTAATTCGTAAAGTTGCTTAGCCATTGTCTCGTAGATCTTAGCATTGCGCTTAGCTTTCTTTAGCTCTGTCACATACTCTTCCCAAATGTACACAAGAGCTTTCATCTCGGAATCCGTCCAGTTACGAGCCCTCCTGTGCTTCTCGTTCGAGCCCGGCACAGTGTAACTAAAGCAGAGGTCCTCAGAGGCCATTTTATGAACAGATTAGATATCTTTCGTTCGGTTTTAGGATTTAAGCTTGGTTATTTCTCAGTGCAGTCTGTTTTCCAGGTCTTACTTTGCTTTCTCAAGCATGTGCTTGTGTGTGCTAGAGACAGGCCTCTGCTGCCCTTCCCCCCATGCTTAGTTAAGAGGCCTCAAAATGGAACCTCGAGGGCTGGAGCAATCGCTTTAAAAGCTTTTAAAGAGGGAAGTTCGTCAGCATGATGTCAAGTTACCCTGGCAACAGCCTGGTAAGGCCCTCCTCTTCTAGCCAAACCCTTCCCCTTCTCCTCTACTCTTTGTCTCTGTCACTCTGCAGCAAAAAGCTTTTAGCTGAAAGCCAACAAAGTGGGTCGGGCAGGCAGAAAATCTGCATGTGAAATACGACTCCTCTGGGGACTGAAAACGGCAGAGTGTGCTGTTTCCTAGGCAACCGTTCTCTCTCCAGACCACTTAGTCCGAGCGTTTATGAGCTTAAAAGCTTTTAATAGAGAAGAGGCTAGACTAATGTTGCCGAGAAAGTGCATTTGCACCTAATATAATGCATTTAAAACTACAGGATAATTGACATTGAAAGAAAAAAGTATGTTGTTTACGTGTCAGACACGAAAGCAAGCTATAAGACTGATTTGGCTTTAAACTCAGTCGCAGGGCTCTAAAAAGGTTTTGTAAACATGCACATAAATATTGCATGTTTTTTACTGCATGAAACTAGTTTAGGTTAAAGTAATTACCCCTCTGGCCATGTGCCCTCAAACACTTCCTCTCCACCCCACTGAGTGTTTCAGATTACATCTTCTATCACAAACTACAGGGGGTCTTGGATAGGACATTGGGGGTATAGTGCTTTGGGGGGAGAGGGTATCTTGTGCACAGATTACCAGCTGAGAAGACACATGGTGCATGTGCTTCTTTATGGCTAACTCAGTGTTAACCGCATTATGTGCTTCACCCATCTGTCTAGACAGATCACCTTCACATTCAACTTCACTCTGTTTGGAGACATTCCTGACCGAGATGAGCACAGATCTACATTAAAGGATAGTTCACCCCAAAATGAAAATTGTGTCATTAATTACTCACCCTCATGTAGTCCCAAACCCGTTTATCTTTGTAACACAAATTAAGATAGATTCGATGAAATCTGAGAGCTTTGACCTTTCCATAAATTTACACTATCAATAAAATTGTTATTTTTGTTTGTTTTTGCGCACAAAAAGTATTCTCTTTGCCTCATAAAATTAAGGTTGAAAGGGCTTAATTTGTGCCGGAACACGGCGGATCCGAATCCGGCACCTCCAAAATCCGATTGGGCACCTCATTTGGAGGATCCCCCATCTCACCACTGAAAGTTAGATATGTTCATTTAAAATAGGTATAATAACGACAATGTTATAATGAACTTGCTATATACATGTTAAATGTATAAAAAGGGTATTAAGAAGTGGAAGAAATGCCTACAACAAGTGGTCCATGCCATGTTTTGGCGATGATGACCTATTGGATTTGACCGCTATTTGCATTTCCAACACATAAAATAGGCTATAAAAACTTAGATGCACTTCTGTTATTTGTGAAGCGATTTTCTGAAGAATATGTATATTGACCAAAATCTCCAAAATGAAACAGGTACAGTCACTTGAAGTGGATCATTTAGCCTATTATTCGACAAAAAAGAAATGCATATAAACTGTGATGGAAAGATGTTTACAGAAGAAACTCATTAATTTATTAGGAATGTAAGATGAGCATTTAGACAGGCTGACTGGATTAACTGGACTAAGCATCGCATCCAAAATGTTGCTGATCATTCTGAAATTTAGTGTTTTAAAATTCCAAAGCCAGTCGAATCGGTCGAATGCAAACTTAACTGTTGAAGAGTGAACGTTTTGACACTTGAAATCTGAGGTCTATCCTGCAAATTCATAAAGATGGATGAACGCATGTGTGACACACTGTGCTGTCATTCCCAGAAATTAGACATGTTTTTACCATGTTTTGTCTATTAATTTATCTTTCTCACTTATGCACTTTCTCCACTGTTTTGTTATCAACAAGGTGAATATGCGTAAAAAAAGATTGCGCGGTTTGCTGCCTCCAAAAAAATGGTGTGCGTAATGACGTCATCCCTAAAAAAACGGCATTGTCCTATAAATTTAGTTATACAGCTAAAAAAAAGTTGTTTCCATAGATAATTTCGCATAGGCTATATCGCAAATTATATTGTATCTTTCGCGGAGAGTAATGAGACAATTGAAATTTGCCAGTTTACTATTTTCACAAATAGCTAATAGGCCTATTAGTAAATTATGAAATATATAACAGAAGATCATGGCGAAGTGGGATAGCTTGTCTGACAGGACTGCATGGAACTGCTTTATGTGACGAACTCTATGGGTTTTGTACACAGGGCACGGCATTTGTCCTGTATGCAAAATTTTAGTATCCATAAAAAAGATTGGTACAGTAAAATGTTCGGTCATATAGCAACAATCTTTAACGTAATGCCTTGAACATGCAGTCAAGACAGTGGCCGAGAACGCCTACCAGATCATTTAAACCAAAAAAGATTTGTTCTGATTTCAGAGTTCAATAACATCAAATCGCTGCTTTATTCCCCCTCAGAGACCGATGCAGCTCTAACCTAAATGTTTTATTGGTGTAGGCCTATATTTAACTTTTTTAAATGGTCTGTAGCTTCACTTATGCCATCCTAACAATTCTCTAAAATTCATTTAGAGCTTTTTAATTCAACCGACTTAATTTTTTATATTTTGTTTGGGATAAAATTATTTTACAAATTAATAAATTGTATTTACACTCACCTAAAGGATTATTAGGAACACCATACTAATACTGTGTTTGACCCCCTTTCGCCTTCAGAACTGCCTTAATTCTACATGGCATTGATTCAACAAGGTGCTGAAAGCATTCTTTAGAAATGTTGGCCCATATTGATAGGATAGCATCTTGCAGTTGATGGAGATTTGTGGGATGCACATCCAGGGCACGAAGCTCCCGTTCCACCACATCCCAAAGATGCTCTATTGGGTTGAGATCTGGTGACTGTGGGGGCCATTTTAGTACAGTAAACTCATTGTCATGTTCAAGAAACCAATTTGAAATGATTCGAGCTCTGTGACATGGTGCATTATCCTGCTGGAAGTAGCCATCAGAGGATGGGTACATGGTGGTCATAAAGGGATGGACATGGTCAGAAACAATGCTCAGGTAGGCCGTGGCATTTAAACGATGCCCAATTGGCACTAAGGGGCCTAAAGTGTGCCAAGAAAACATCCCCCACACCATTACACCACCACCACCAGCCTGCACAGTGGTAACAAGGCATGATGGATCCATGTTCTCATTCTGTTTACGCCAAATTCTGACTCTACCATCTGAATGTCTCAACAGAAATCGAGACTCATCAGACCAGGCAACATTTTTCCAGTCTTCAACTGTCCAATTTTGGTGAGCTCGTGCAAATTGTAGCCTCTTTTTCCTATTTGTAGTGGAGATGAGTGGTACCCGGTGGGGTCTTCTGCTGTTGTAGCCCATCCGCCTCAAGGTTGTGCGTGTTTTGGCTTCACAAATGCTTTGCTGCATACCTCGGTTGTAACGAGTGGTTATTTCAGTCAAAGTTGCACTTCTATCAGCTTGAATCAGTCGGCCCATTCTCCTCTGACCTCTAGCATCAACAAGGCATTTTCCCCCACAGGACTGCCGTTTGGAGTTTGGAGTTCAGGAGATTGTCTTGACCAGGACCACACCCCTAAATGCATTGAAGCAACTGCCATGTGATTGGTTGATTAGATAATTGCATTAATGAGAAATTGAACAGGTGTTCTTAATAATCCTTTAGGTGAGTGTATAAAAGTATATTATTAACAAGTGTCATGTTTGTGATTTTTCATTTTTCAAGTAGCCTAGCAGATCCTGCCTATGAAATCTAGGTTTTATGGAATTTAATTTTATTTGTAATGTTGTGTTATATATTATTAAATTGTAGGCCCTATACACACATTTATTTTATTTTTATTTTACTTCATTGTAAAGACTATTTAAATCAACACTTGGTTAAGCAATATTCAGAAACGGGTGCAGTTAGCTATTATTTTTCTGATGAACTTTTATTAGATTGTAAAAAAAAACAAAAAAAAAACAGGATGAATGATGTTTGAGAGGTAACACGTCTTATTCTTACCCAAGTAATACAATAATTTAATTTGCAATTTAATAATATGAATAGCTTATAATAGCCTAGATTTAATGCACCTTTGTGCTACAGAGAAACGGCAAGAGCAACGCCACGAATGCGGATGCTAATTCTGTCATGTGACACCACATTTATTTGCGTTAAAGCCATTTTTCTCTACAAAAAGGGATTCCAAACTATTTTTTCACGACATTTGAAACATCGACATAGAAATTGTACGTAAAACGGAAAAATATTTTGTCGGCATTTGCAAAAAATGATGATAATAATAGCCTAATAATAATTGGCATATAATATGATAATAATAATAATTGGCATTTCCATCAGCTATATCCAGTGCTGGACTGGTAATCGGCATACCGGGCATTTTCCTGGTGGGCTGGCGCAATTTGGAGCCGATACAAGGTTATTTATTTATTTAAACAGACTGTTCCATTAAATATTGCGGGATATACACTCACCTAAAGGATTATTAGGAACACCTGTTCAATTTCTCATTAATGCAATTATCTAATCAACCAATCACATGGCAGTTGCTTCAATGCATTTAGGGGTGTGGTCCTGGTCAAGACAATCTCCTGAACTCCAAACTGAATGTCAGAATGGGAAAGAAAGGTGATTTAAGCAATTTTGAGCGTGGCATGGTTGTTGGTGCCAGACGGGCTGGTCTGAGTATTTCACAATCTGCTCAGTTACTGGGATTTTCACGCACAACCATTTCTAGAGTTTACAAAGAATGGTGTGAAAAGGGAAAAACATCCAGTATGCGGCAGTCCTGTGGGCGAAAATGCCTTGTTGATGCTAGAGGTCAGAGGAGAATGGGCCGACTGATTCAAGCTGATAGAAGAGCAACGTTGACTGAAATAACCACTCGTTACAACCGAGGTATGCAGCAAAGCATTTGTGAAGCCACAACACGCACAACCTTGAGGCGGATGGGCTACAACAGCAGAAGACCCCACCGGGTACCACTCATCTCCACTACAAATAGGAAAAAGAGGCTACAATTTGCACGAGCTCACCAAAATTGGACAGTTGAAGACTGGAAAAATGTTGCCTGGTCTGATGAGTCTCGATTTCTGTTGAGACATTCAGATGGTAGAGTCAGAATTTGGCGTAAACAGAATGAGAACATGGATCCATCATGCCTTGTTACCACTGTGCAGGCTGGTGGTGGTGTAATGGTGTGGGGGATGTTTTCTTGGCACACTTTAGGCCCCTTAGTGCCAATTGGGCATCGTTTAAATGCCATGGCCTACCTAAACATTGTTTCTCACCATGTCCATCTCTTTATGACCACCATGTACCCATCCTCTGATGGCTACTTCCAGCAGGATAATGCACCATGTCACAAAGCTCGAATCATTTCAAATTGGTTTCTTGAACATGACAATGAGTTCACTGTACTAAAATGGCCCCCACAGTCACCAGATCTCAACCCAATAGAGCATCTTTGGGATGTGGTGGAACGGGAGCTTCGTGCCCTGGATGTGCATCCCACAAATCTCCATCAACTGCAAGATGCTATCCTATCAATATGGGCCAACATTTCTAAAGACTGCCTTCAGCACCTTGTTGAATCAATGCCACGTAGAATTAAGGCAGTTCTGAAGGCGAAAGGGGGTCAAACACAGGATTAGTATGGTGTTTCTAATAATCCTTTAGGTGAGTGTAAATCACTTTTATAGAGGCTGTTTTCGTATTTTCATTTGCAGTAAATTCAATAATATCATTATTATTTGTCCCTGTCCTAGTTTTATTTATTTACTCCAATTTAAGACCCTAACCCCAGCAAAAACATTCACTCGTGGGCCGGATGGGCTGGGTTTGTCCAGGGCCGAATTTTAGCCCCAGTGCAGCCCTGCCCTGCCTGCTATGTTCCATTACCTTTCCCTATCCCACCAACTTGCCGGATCCGTCCCCTCCCGTTGTTCCGGGACCTGGGAATTTACTAAATAAGGCCTAGGCCAGCTTGGCTTCATAAAAATGTAATGTTTTGAGCACAAGAAAATATGCAAGAAATGGTGTGTAGCCTGTTCTGTACAAATAACTAGAAAGCGGGGTGAAAGATACTTGATATAATGTTGATATATTTGATTATTTCTATATATCTATATAATGTTGATATATTTGATTATTTCTATATATGCTGGAGGCAGATTTATATCAAACCCTAGATAGACAGACAGACAGACAGAACGACAGACAGAGATACTGATGCTGGTCCTGGGTTATGTAATGTAGAACATAAAAAGCATTAATTAACAGGCTGGTTCATCTGCCTGTAGAGGAAATGCCCTGGTCTTAGGGGGGACCAGATGGTCTGTTAATTTTCTGTGATGTTAAAATTTTAATTCAGAGAGAGAGATATTAATGGGTTCTTTCTAGAGCTTATATTGGGCCTTAAAATGGCTGTCTACCAATAGCTTTGTCAAGTAATAATAATGCATGTTTTTTTTTTTTTTTTGGACATTACAAGAATTACGCAAAATAATTGTTTAATATTGTCCATATTAAATTAATATCACTAAAATGTGTTACATATATTGGTACTGGATCGGTCATAAGCCACAATGTATTGGCACCACAAGTGTGGATCATGCTGCTCTTTTGATTTTGATTAATGAAATTTTTAGTTAAACATCGCCCCCTGCTGAGTATGATATTTAATGCCTGAAAAGAGCCACATTTTGGTTGAGAAAAAAAAACTGCAGCCACACAGAAAGGAAAATAAATCCAAACCAGCATTTGCTTTTCTTGAGTACCTTTAATATTTATTCAGTATTCCAGCAGCTATTTAATATGCAAGAGTTGTTTTGTACATTTTATATTATACAGCAACATTAGTTCTCCTAGCTCCATTCTCTGTCTTCACAGTTTTCATCCTGGCAGCGATGCCATTTTCACTGTCTCCATAGCAACTATCATGAGGAACTTGGCTGGACAATAAATCAAATCATACAAGTGCAATAAAAGAAATTAAAAACTTCACAGTGGGAAAAAAAAACTAATAGCTTATAAGAAAAAAGTTAAAGTATATTATAAAAGAAAAAAATGATACAAGAAAAAGAATTACTCATTTACTTCCACAGCATGCTTTTGGATGCAGGGGGAAAATAATTGTGTACATAAAACACATACAGCACATCAACTATAAATGTAAGCTTACACATTTGCATGTACATACATGCAGACGTTTCGTCAACAGCTTTGTAAACAGGTCCACCATAGACCTACAGAGTACCGACCAGAAAGGCAACCGGAGACAGTTTGTCCACAGGATAGAACTTCAACAGACTTAACAGGGTAGATTAGTTGCTCTTAGTAGCCATTTAAAAGGCCAACACCTTCAGATTTGGATAATCTAAACCTCACTGGTTCCTAAACTGATGATGTCACAACAAAACACCATAATTGAGCTTGGCTCAGTTTCGCACAGGCCCTGTTCGGAATTCTTCAGTCTCCGACAGCAAATCCAATCACAAAGAAATTAGTTAGTATTTTCACTAAATTTGTGCGTTGTCCATCCATTGGCCGTCAGTCTCAACGTTTCTTTAATACTGATAACGAAGCAGTTTCAGATGAATGTCTCTTTCTCTTTCTCTCTCTCTCTTTCTCTCTCTCTCTCTCTCTCTCTCTCTCTCTCTCTCTCTGTCCCTGGAAAGAGATTGGTTCCCATCCCAAAATGAATGACAATACAGGTTTCTTGTTTAGACAATATAAAATAATGTAAGAGATACAATAAAATAAGTACAAATATAAGTGGTTAATGTAAATACTGCAAACATCTCGAAAACTATGTTGTCAAATAAATACCATGGTTATTACTGGAATGTATATGCTAACAAGTGCCACTATCGGGCAGTAAACATTCACTTTCCGGCATCTAAAACTGCAACTGGAGCTTCAAAGTTGGCAACAAGTGGCGGCCTCGGTTACACCAAGGACGTAATCGCCTCTGCGCCGAATGATACAACTACATGCACAGAAGTACCTTTGTTTTGCGTATCCTTCACAGAACTACAATACATTAAATGGTTGAGCAGACACCGGCATCTATGTCTGCAGCCCACTAGCGACAAAAATCGCACTGTACAAATCTAGTTTTTGTGGGGAGGACGTTAACGGGTCCTTGGAATTTTCAAAAAGATAACGGCTCCACCACAATAGCGCGCACAGTGCAATGTTGTTTGTTAATTACAGTTCTTGCAGCTGGCCGTCCCACTTCTGACAGGCTCGTAGTGTTTCTTTAGCAGTAGGAGGACTATTGTCACTGAAAAAACTTTTGAGCGATGAGGACTTATAAACCTTTCAGAGTCCTTAAACTTCATTGTTTTGTTTTGTTTTTTGATTTTGAAAGTGTCTCAGGCATTCCAAGAAACAAGAGCTGGGAATTGAATTCAGATTTGGCAACACTAACACAAAAAACATCCAGTCTTTGTCGTCCGACTTGAATTTTCAGTCCCTCAGACACTCTTCCTCAGTGATGCCTTGCGCCCTCAGCTCCTCCAGGACGTTGTCAAGGTGGCCGGAGTCTGGGTAACCGTGGCCGGTCAGGTTGGAGCCGAACTCGGTCTTGTGATGCACCTCGTTCCAAATGACCGTATCCGTCTCGCCTGTAGTGCTGGATGTGCCCACCGAGAAGATGAGCCGGCGGTCCCAAGCAACCAGCAGCAGCTTCAACACCTATAAGAGCAGGGATTGTTTAGAATAAAAGCTGAAAAACTTTACATTTCAAAGGTTGAATTGGAATTTGTACATTAAAGAGGACCTATTATGCTCTTCTACAAAGTCTTGATTTTGTTTTCTCATGCTTGAATGTTCAAAAAAACATCTTATTTTTCAAATATTTAGGGCCCTATTGTTATCCTTGAGGTTTTTTTTTTTTTTTTTTTTCAAGCTTTCGTATTTGAGGGGCTCTGCAGCGCACCCCTTTTCACCAATAGTAACCAAATTACATACACTTATATATCTCATCGGGCCAAACAACTTTCTCCCTATAGTTGGCTATTATGGGTTGTTTGAACTATTTTGGAGTCAAAGTCATAATGCCACCAGCTGGCAGCAGAAAGTGTGTCACTTTCAAAAATTATTTGGATTCGCCCTCTAATTTTTACCCGGTTGCTTCTGACCATTTTATCAGAATAATGTCAAGACACCACAGATGTACACCTGTGAAAGGATTCTTGATATCTTTAATACTGTTGTCATGGCAACATGTCAAACTTTAATATTCCTTTTGGGTGTTTTTTTCTCTTGCACTTAGTGTGCTTCAAATTGCATAAAACTCCACACACACATCAGAGTTGTTAGCCAGTAGACATGGGCAAAGCCTTAGAAATGGGCATGTAAGAGGGGCTCAGTAGCGCCACCTTTTGACTAAAGTGGGGGGTTAGTTTTATCTACAGTCACCAAACTCGGTACATATATTGTTCTCATTGAGTCGGACAACTTGCGAATTTACAGTCATTAGCTCTGACCAACACGAAGTCAGCTATTTTTGTTTAAATGTGGATTTTTTTAAATCAAGCTCTGAATATTTAACTACTGCTCCAAAGGGCTTCACACAATTTATTCTTTTAATATATATATATAATTAATGCATTATGTGCAAGTAAAAAAAAATGGTTGAAATAAAGTAATACATCAAATGTAATACACACTATAACCACTTGATGTTTTTAAACGGGTGAGAAAAGCCTTGTTGCTGAGAACAGTGTTTTCAGACATAATTACTTTTATTAGCTATTGCATTTGGATATATATTTAGACAATCAAAGACTACCTTATGTCACTGTTTAGATTTTTCTGGCTCAACTGACGGTCTCTAACTTATCCTTTGATCTCACTCTGCTTCTGTGTGTGTGTGTGTGTGTGTGTGTGTGTCAGTCTATGTTATACTTTCAGAGTTTAACCCATTCATTGCTGTGTGCGTTTGCCTGCATTAATGGATAAGAAATCTCTTAGGCCTTCTCTTTTTCTATAAATCTGAATAACAAAATAAAGGCATATATTCAGTTCATTTGTAGTGCACTGACAACATAATTTTATATAATTAGTTTAATAATTAGGTTAATAAAAAATATAAAAAGACCTTAAGATAAAAACTTCTTGACTTACAAAATTTTTAGCTGTAAATAATAACTTCACGCTCATTTGAAATTGATCTATGTTGCTGAGAACAGTGTTTTCAGACAATGACTTGCTTTTATTAGGTACTGCATTTGGATATATATTAGACATTATCAAAATCTACTTTCTGTCACAGTTTAGATTTTATTTTTTTGTTTAAAATCTTGAATCTTCTGACTGGGAAACAGTATCCAACTGATCCATTGATCTCACTCTGCCTCTGTGTGTGTGAGTCTATTTTACACTTTTGATGGTTTAGAGTTTAACCCTTTTATTGCTGTGTGGTTTTGGTTGCATTACAGGATAAGAAAACTCTGAGGACTCTTAGGACAGGGATAGGCAACGTCGGTCCTGGAGTGCCGCTGTCCAGAGTTTAGCTCCAACCCTGAAAAAAAAACTCACCTGTCTGTAGCCTTAAGCCCTGTTCAGATGGTAATTGTTTCTCTTGGTAAGGTATTTTCAACATTTACTAGGGCTAATCTGTGATTTTATTGCCATCCGAATACAGATTGTCAGTGTTTTTCTCCCACCATCTGCGTAAGAATCCCCGGCCGAATTACCTACTGTTTTTTGACAAACACCAAGGTCGTGTGGTAATTTAATTGCCATCCGAATCCACATCTCTGAGTTTACAAGAAGAGATAACTTCAAAATTCGATGTTTAAATCCTTTTTGACCCCTGCGGAGCACCATACAATAACTGTTGTGCTTCACTGTAATTTGCATACATTATAAAGATATACACTTTTACTGAAATGCTGGATAGTTTTTAAAAGAACAATATTTCATCACTGCTCCACCTCAGCGAGTAGGAGCTGTTAAGAACAAAAAGGAGAAAGAGAAACAAAGCACGTAAGCTAAACATTTGAAATGGGACGTTATTGTGGCAGCAATATAAGCAATACAATTTTAAAATATGTATTACATACAATTATATACATAAAAAATATAAACCAAGCAGCTTTATGTTTACCTCGTGTAAATAAGAGGCTGCATTAACGTATTTCTGCAAATTTCCATATTTTTAAAATTACATCCATTATTTTGAGATAAAATGCAAGACAGAAAACCGTTTCAAATATAGCGTGTCTAGTTTTCTATTTTTAAATAGGAGATTTAAATAATAAATAGAACATTATTTTCCTATTATTAACTTAAATATGAATTCATTCTTATTATTCCAAGCATACAACTTTTTTTTTTACAGACAATCATGCGACTGGACACCGAGTTCGTAGGATCACAAAACTCGCTGCTCCACTGTGGATAAATCACCATCTGAATGCATGAGTTTTATCACTGAGGTGCCATGCTAATTTATTTTTACAGACATCCACATGAGAAACAATTACCATCTGAATAGGGCTTTAGTAATCCTGAAGACACTGATTAGCTTGTTGAGGTGTGTTTGATTAAGGATGGAGCTAAACTCTGCAGGGCAGCGGCACTCCAGACGTTGCCTATCCCTGACTTAGGATCTGTTTCTATCAGTTTTAAATGACAAAATAAAGGCATAGAAACAGTTTATTTGTAGTGCACTGACAACATAGTTTTATATAGTTAGTTTCATAATTAGGTTAATAAAAATATTTTTTAAAAACTTAAGATAAATACTTATGGACTTACAAAATTTTGAGCTGCAGATGATAACTTCACACTCATTTGAAAGTGACCTATAACATCCTAAGATGAATTTATAACATGAAATTCATCTCAATTTTAAATGTGGCATATTCAAATGATTTTTTACATATACCCGCTTTAAATGCACATTGCCCGCCATGCACAGTTGTCCTAAAGCCATAGTGGTGTAGGTGGCACCAGGGCTTGGGCCCGTCATCACTGTATGCAGCTATATTTGACATTGTTGCAGCACATCTCTTCCTAGTCTGTCAGCATCACACTGTTTAGTTCCGGTCTCCATTAAGCACCTCCTTCTGAAAAGCACAATGTGCTCTGATTGGTCGGCTCGACCAGTGTGTTGTGATTGGTCAACCACTTTAAGCGTGTTTCGGAAATGTCACGCCCCTTACCATAACACACTACTAATGCAACTCAACCGGGCATCATCCCTTTATTTTGCATATGCCTTGGGCAGGAATTATTTAAATAGAATACTGTGACATGTTCGTTCCCAGAAGAAAACTCAAGACTCCAATGGAGGCATTTTAGGGAATTCAGAAACAGTGCTTACTGATGTAGAGAATAACTCCGTTTGGAGTGACTATGTGCTTTGTAACTTTACAATTTTCATGCTCAAACAGCAACATTACACACAAAAAAGTTTAAAATGTAAAAAGCATAATAGGTCCTCTTTAATAAGAGCAGTAAGAGGATGAATGAGCATTTGTGAATGTCTGGACACTCACCAGACGGCCTTTCTCACTGTCAGGGAGGTAGCAGTGTCTTGGAAATCCACGAGCTGTGAAGGGCTTCCCAGGGTTGGGATGCTCTGGCCCCTAAAACAATCATAGACAGAGCCGTTTAGACCTACATTGTAGTTATATAATGCATGCATGCAGTTATATAACACTGCAGCAGTGCAATACACGATGTAGGAGGCACAAACGGCAATATGAATGGATGCTCTGGACAATGCAGAGGTTTCAACAAACTCTATTGTGAGTGAATGACTCTTACCTGAATGCCAGGGGGTATGTTGTAGATAATTCGGATGGTTTTGCAGTCGGGGTGTCCAGGAAGGGAGTGAGGAATGACGTGGTATTCCATCTTGCCTGGTGGCTGGTTGCCGGTTTTAACACCGTAGATGGTCTTGCAGGTGGGACACTGAAGGCTGCCGTCTTTGTTGCCGTTGTTGTACATGGCCACCAGGCACTGCAGGTGGTACTGATGTCCACACTGAGACAGACGACCGACCGACTCTGCCCGAGAAATGCCACCGACACCTGGACCTTTATAGCCAGATGGACCACAGAGAGACTCCATACAGATAGTGCAATCCTAAGATTCAAATTGATAGAGAAAAAGAAAACAATTAGTTTAATTAAGTTTAGTTAATCTAATGAAAGAAAAAAATTATATAATGATTATCTTTTAATTATAATTAAAAATCTTTTAAAAATATCATTCATGTATGTTCACCTCCTCAGGTGGATTGCGGACTTTCTGGAGATATCTTCTAACAACTTCTTCTGAAGTTCTACCTGCTCAAATGAAAAAAAAAAAAAAAAAAAGGATTTAGAGAAATCATATTTTATTATTGCGTACTATATATTGTTGTTTATACATAGACTACTGGTCAAAAGTTTGGAATAATTATCATTTTTAAATCTTTTTGTAAGTAGTGTCTTATGCTCACCAAGGCTGCATTTATTTAATAAAAAAAAAAAAGTCATTTATTCCTATGATGGCAAAGCTGAATTTTCAACATCATTACTCCAGTCTTCAGTGTCACATGATCCTTCAGAAATCATTGTAATATGCTGATATCTCATATGCTGATATACACATACAGCTCTGGAAAAAAATAAGAGACCACTTAACATTGAGAAATAATTTTTTTTCCAGAGCTGTATGTATATATATATTAGCCTGTCAAACCGATTAATCGTGATTAATCACATCAAACATAAAAGTTTGTGTGTATAAATATATATAACATTTGCATAACCTAACCTTTGCGTGCCTGCTTCTTTGAGGTTTTCCGGCAGCAATGGCCAAGGCCTGGCACAGGTTTAATGTCGCTCTTGCTGACAGGTGGGGGGTGGAGCACAAGTTTGGGTGGGCGGGTCAAGCAGACTGGGAGTCCAGCGGCGCTCATTAGGATCCCAGTGATACCTAACCAAAGAGAAGAGAGAATTGCATGATTTGTATCCATCTTTTTTTAGGTTGCAAAATGATTCCAAATACGTTACTATATTTAATCATCACAGTCACTATTTATAACTTATTTGCATATTGTTTCTCACCTGCCAAAGCTGGATGGACAGGACTGGATCCATTTAAGTTCTTCACTGGGACAGTGGGGACTCTATAAAAGTACAACAAAAGAAATAAGACATGACACATGATTCCACTACGCAAGCAACCACTTACCAATCAGAAACACACACACGCACCTCAATGGTCTTATAGATAATCATAATCTGGATCCGAACAGAAATAACCATGTTGTTGTCACAGCTACAACTGCTTGCGTAATACCACCACCCTGACCCGCAGACATGCCGAGTCATGCTGCAATATGTAAACCAGGTCACACCTTCTGTCAAACCCGCTGCTGCCACTAACTAAACTGGCAGTAAATCAGCAGACAACAGCAGTGTGTACCGCACATCAAACCCTCGGATGACCTGATCACCTGCTGCCCATATGTGGAGATATTTAGACTGCCAGTGTGTACTTAGTCAAACATTTCTATGGCATCTCACCCCAACATTACAGAACATATGAGTAAAACTACAAATCTTAACCAATAGTGAGATTTTAAACAAACAAAAACTACTGTTGAACAAAGATGTTGGCATATAACTACCAATAAAGGCAACTAATGTAAAGTTGTTCTTATGTTAAACTTAAAAAAATAAATAAGACAATTTTACAATAGACTACTTTTCTACACCCTATAATTGAGGGTTGGTTGTTAAAAACCATTAGAGAACTATTAGCTTACCAACTATTGAACAAACAAGACTAGAACAACCTGTTCCAAGATACTCACTGTTTGACTTTGATAACAGTCATGTCTTAACTACTCTGATGGTCTAATTTGAGTCAAAAAGGAAAAAGCAAACGTAATGTTTGGATTCTTCCTTGCGTTCTGCTCTCAAACTTCTTCAAATGTTTCACAGTCTCTGTTCTCAGTCAGATTGATTTGTTTTCCCCCTCTGGAGAGCCTGGAATCAATGCAGTTTTGTTCACATATATCCCCTGTCTCTTTCTCTGAGTTGTTCTTCTGCTGGATGAGGTTGTCTTCCCTCACTCTGTCACCCGTCGCTCTTATAGTGCTAATCCTCGAGTTTCCATCTGTTGACAAGCAGCTAGGAAAGGAGGTGATCCACGTCACAGAGGCCGAGATTACCTCTTAACGTCACACAATGACACACCGCCATAAGGTTCCATCACACTGGCACATAGCGCAAGGTAGTTGCTCATACACACACACGCACACACACACACACACACACACACATCCATACCATGTGTGTGTCCTGCACGAGTTCAAACATTTTGGTCGTATATGGGCATGCACATCCAGTGACTATACTGACACAGACACAAGGATATATATGGATGAATCTCAGAAAATCAGTCAAGAACATGCCGGGGATCATATCTTGCCCCAAATTCAAAAGAAAAAAATCTGAAATTATATGATATAAACATTTATATAATGTACTTATATATATTGTGTGTGTGTGTGTGTGTGTGTGTGTGTGTGTGTGTGTGTGTGTGTGTATGTATGTATGTATGTATGTATGTATATATATATATATAAAATGCTTGATTTTTTTAGAAAATATAATGATTAATTTATAATAAAAATTAATTATGATATTTAATATTTATTTATAAACTAAATAATTATGCTAATGAAAACTAATTATGAAAAATATTTACCTATAAATAAGCACTAATATATATATATATATATATATATATATATATATATATATATATATATATATATATAGTTTATAAATAAATATTAAATATCATAATTAATTTTTATTATAGATTAATCATTATATTTTCTAAAAAAATCAAGCATTTTATATATATATATACATACATACACATATACACATATATACACACACACACACACACTCACCTAAAGGATTATTAGGAACACCATACTAATACTGTGTTTGACCCCCTTTCGCCTTCAGAACTGCCTTAATTCTACGTGGCATTGATTCAACAAGGTGCTGAAAGCATTCTTTAGAAATGTTGGCCCATATTGATAGGATAGCATCTTGCAGTTGATGGAGATTTGTGGGATGCACATCCAGGGCACGAAGCTCCCGTTCCACCACATCCCAAAGATGCTCTATTGGGTTGAGATCTGGTGACTGTGGGGGCCATTTTAGTACAGTGAACTCATTGTCATGTTCAAGAAACCAATTTGAAATGATTCGAGCTTTGTGACATGGTGCATTATCCTGTTGGAAGTAGCCATCAGAGGATGGGTACATGGTGGTCATAAAGGGATGGACATGGTCAGAAACAATGCTCAGGTAGGCCGTGGCATTTAAACGATGCCCAATTGGCACTAAGGGGCCTAAAGTGTGCCAAGAAAACATCCCCCATACCATTACACCACCACCACCAGCCTGCACAGTGGTAACAAGGCATGATGGATCCATGTTCTCATTCGGTTTACGCCACATTCTGACTCTACCATCTGAATGTCTCAACAGAAATCGAGACTCAGACCAGGCAACATTTTTCCAGTCTTCAACTGTCCAATTTTGGTGAGCTCGTGCAAATTGTAGCCTCTTTTTCCTATTTGTAGTGGAGATGAGTGGTACCCGGTGGGGTCTTCTGCTGTTGTAGCCCATCCGCCTCAAGGTTGTGCGTGTTGTGGCTTCACAAATGCTTTGCTGCATACCTCGGTTGTAACGAGTGGTTATTTCAGTCAAAGTTGCTCTTCTATCAGCTTGAATCAGTCAGCCCATTCTCCTCTGACCTCTAGCATCAACAAGGCATTTTCGCCCACAGGACTGCCGCATACTGGATGTTTTTCCCTTTTCACACCATTCTTTGTAAACTCTAGAAATGGTTGTGCGTGAAAATCCCAGTAACTGAGCAGATTGTGAAATACTCAGACCGGCCCATCTGGCACCAACAACCACTCAAAATTGCTTAAATCACCTTTCTTTCCCATTCTGACATTCAGTTTGGAGTTCAGGAGATTGTCTTGACCAGGACCACACCCCTAAATGCATTAAAGCAACTGCCATGTGATTGGTTGATTTGATAATTGCATTAATGAGAAATTGAACAGGTGTTCCTAATAATCCTTTAGGTGAGTGTATATATATATATATATAAAAATTCAGCTTAAAATAACAGTTTGCTATTTTAATATATTTTAAAATCTACATTTAAAGTGTAATAATATTTCACAACATTGCTGTTTTTACAAAAAACTAATCAAATAAATGCAGCGTTAGTTTAGCATTGTTATTCATCATGATAATAAACATTTCTGATTTAATACAAATCAATAAAAAAACTAATGGTTTACAGTAAAGTTTTTTTTTTTGTAGTTTTAAATCATAACAAAAACAAAAGACTCCTGACCAAAAAAAAAACCTTGTTCCTCCCTCATTTTTTTTAAATTATAAAAATTAAAAAGTATTAGTATTAAAAGTTAAATATATATATAATTAGAATAACCATTGAAAATAAAGAGAATAATAAAGAATAAAAAAATCTGTATACAATAAAAAATATACAATAATGACAATTTTAGGAGGAAATGTGCTTATCTGCCATGAAAATAATGTCACACTGAGCATTGGCTTAAATTTATTGTGAATTTTTTTTTTTTTTTACAATATGAACATAATGAACTACTGGTGTGTAACTGTCCAATCATGGTACGTGGTGTTTGGAAAGCAGAAGTGATGAGTGGAAATCTTTATCACTCTGATAAACTTTATCTTTATAATGGAATGAGGATAAACAATGATAATCGTCATGAACATTCCAGCCTGAAGAGTCCAAACTAAACGTGGTAAAGCGTGAACGTGTGCCGTAGTGACTGTACGTGCTAGCAGAAGTGTTATTAAGAGTATACAAGCTGATTGCATGTATATCACATCAAGTGCACTGAAACCTCGAAACACAGATCAGTGTGCCAGCATCAGCTGACACGTTCATGACAAGGTGTGAAGGTACATTGTGCCACCATCAAGATGAAAAATGAGTAGAGGAGGGAGAGCAGGAAGTTGACGTACATGTGCTGAGTGGGGGTGAAAGGAGGCGAGCGGCAAATCTTCAGTCACGTTTGCTGCTGGCTAATCTAGCGGTATTAGCACAAAACCCATATGGCTGCAGGCGTAAGCACAACTCGCCTAATCAAACCATAGCCAGATGTAGCCACTTACCGACAAACATGGAGAGAGCAATGAAACATGGAAGGGAACAGGTGGAGAGGAGAATCTCTAACGTCAAGGGGTTTTTCTTAATTTAATGAAAAAACTCACTGACAAGACCTTCAACCTTGATCTGGTCACAATCCTTTTTACTTTTTAGCTTGTTTCAAGGCAGCATTGTCAACTAAATCCCATTTGCCATTTTTTATTATTATCAATGTTGAAAATAGTTTTGCTGATTAATGTTTTTCTGGAAACCGTGATTTTTTTCATGATTCTTTGATGAATAGAAAGTTAAAAAGAACAGCATTTATTTGGAATAGAATATTTTGTAACAATGTAAAGTCTCTAATTGTTCAATTTAATGCATCCTTGGTGTAGCACAACACATTATTTACAGGGTACATCAAATAATACCATGGTATATGTCCAAAAAACATAGTACCATTTTTTTTCAACATGGTACCATTTTGGCACATTTTGAAAGTGAAACTTGTAACGCTCTATTAATATTTTTTATTTATTTATATTTTTTAATTAAATTTTTTAGTTCAAACAAATTACCACAAGCCTCACATGATTTACTGCGTCAGCAACAATAAATACAATTAAAACAGTGATTCTGTGTCGAAAAGGCATGTTTTGTGCATTTTGTGTGTATTATGTAACTCACTGATTCTTGAGATAAGGAACAAAACATGTCCCAAACACAAAAGCCCTATTTACGTTAAAAAGTAAGAATATCAACACAATAAAAATACTTAAAAAGTTACATCTAAGGGAAATTAGTATACTAAGGACATTTATTGCTTATTCTTTTAAATAATTTCTTTAGTATTATTTTAAAAGCACACTCTATACTTGGAAACGCATGTAATCTAACCTGTCCTCAGCATGAGGTCACAATGTAAAACTGCCAAACAAAGTGTTTAAAATTGAATTATATTTTCCATTAATTAATTTAATTTTCCATAATTCTGAATAAATCAGGCGGTGTCATGGGCAGCTTAAACTCTGAGAAGTACTTACTATTTCCTGCTCATTGTGGATCTCACAATAGGACACTGGAAGTTACATATTTTTAAAAATATTTTAAACAAACAATATTGAAGTCTCTGTGGTCACAGCCTTAACATGTCAACTCCGTGTATCATTGCGTGTTACTTTTGTATAATTTTTGTATGTTTTAGCCTGGTCGCTATTTACTGCCATTATAGGAAGAAGCGCTTGCAGGACTATTTTTAAAATTTCTGCTTTTGAGGTCCGAAAAAGATAGAAGGGCATAGGGCATAGGAACAACAGCAGGGTGAGTTAAAGATGGCTTTATTTTCATTTCAGGGTGAACTATCCCTTTAATATTAGAGCAAGCAAGAGAGATTTCTCATCAGTGACGTCAGGCTCAATTACCGTCCCGCTAGGTGCCATATGGGAGCCCTGCTTTCACTCGAAGCCCACTACTGACAGAAACCCACCTTAAAAAACTGAGCATGACTGAAAGAAGAACTGAAAACACTCATGGGGATAAACGTGGTGCCGCTAGCCTGTGGCAGAAACACAACTGAAACTGAATTAAAATAAAGAACAAGCAAGCATGCAGTCATTGCGACGAACAACTAATCATTTTCACCATCAACTAAACGCCCGCAAAAACGAACTGAGAAAAATTGTACACTTTTGTCTGAATTTTAAGGTCTAGAAGTGCAGTATAATCCAGACATTTCTCAGACTCTACAGAGAGAATATTACTTCTAGCTCCCTCTAGTGGTTTAAATATATAAACACTTGAGACCTGTTAAGGAATGTTCAGGGTTCTGCATCTGAGGCACTAGGTCAAAGAGGTCTGTAAGAAGAAGCCATTAGCATTCCCATTCAATTAAAGTTCATTTATCAACTAGTTTCACCTATACTAACGTTTAAGGTTTATGTATCTTATGTATTCATTATGTATTGTACTTGTGCAGTTTCTAATCCCAAAACTTTAGGTGCATTACTGTAAAGATGTCTGTTTGTACAAACTGAGGGGTGAGGTGAAATAATATTCTATGGTAATAAAAAGCCATTTAGGACTGTGAACATATTAGCACAAGAAATAAGTAAATCCAGTCTATTAGCGCTCTAACAAATTATATGATACTCTAAATATACACACTGGGGTTCAAAAGTTTTGCAACAGGTGAAAATGTTTCTACTTTGCAGTTAAAATTTTATTAAACAAATTACGATGGCGCATGCACTGTTGCCATATTTTTTCCACTCAATTATGTCATAATAACGATATGTTGTATCTTCTCGTAATAATGAGCTGTCATTAAAACAATGTTTTTTCGTAATAACGACATGTCATAAAAACAATTATAATGAGATATAGCACTAAAATAACATATTTTGTATGTGACATGACAACGTGAGAAACCTTAATCGCAGTCCGTGTGTCGTCACATCCAGCTTTGTCAATGGACGGTCGGCAACTTGGTTGAACTTGACAATAAATATCCGCATTGGACACTGTCATCGACACAAGCCACAGCAGAAGTTATTTTACTATATTATTTGAAGCTTCCACTTTCCAAACACAGACTGTGATGTTGTCATGTCACATGCAAAATATGTAATTTTAACAATATAATCTCATTATTATCGGAAAAGCATATCTTTTTTTATGGCATAATATGTTGTTATTATGAGAAAATATATCGTTTTAACGGCATCCCATTATTGCAAGAAAATATGACATTATTATGAGAAAACATATTGTTTAAATGACATAACATCTTATTATTACAACATAATTGAGTGGAAAAATAATATGTATGTGGCAGCAATGCGCTACTGTAGCAATTATATTTTCAGGAAATCTATTTAAATGAATAAACTGAACTACAAAAACAATGAATTTCAGATTTTAGTAATTGGTTTGTCCTCTTCCACTTCAATGACAGAAGCACTCGTGCAGCATGAACCTAGTGCAGAATATGGAATATGTTTTATGCATTTAGCATCATAAGCTTTCATAAGTTTAAATTACAATTTTACATTGTTCATGGTGGTCAGACTTTTGGACCGCACTGTACACCACCATTCAAAAGTTTGAGGTCGGTAAGACTCTCTTAAGCTCAGCAAGGCTGCATTTATTAATATATTGTAAAATATTATTACAATTTAAAATAACTGAAAATGTAATTTATTCCTGTGATGTAAAAGCTGAATTTTCAGCTTCATTACTCCAGTCTTCAGTGTCAGAAATCATTCTAACATGCTGATTCGCTGCTTAAGAAACATTTATTATTATCAATGTTAAAAACAGGATTCTTTGATGAATAGAACGTTCAAAATTCATTCATTGATTTTTCTATCAATGTAAAAGTTTAATGTCACTTTTGATCAAATTTAAAGGGATAGTTCACCCAAAAATTCTGTCATCATTTACTCCCCCTCAAGTTGTTCCAAACCCGTATGAGTTTCTTCTGTTGAACACAAAAGATGATATTTTTTAGAATGTTGGTAACCAGACAGTTGACGGTAGCCATTGACGCCTACTATTTCCTACTATAAAAGTCAATGGCTACTGTCAACTGTTTGACTACAAACATTCTTTAAATATATTTGTTTGTGTTCAACAGAAGAAACAACTTGAGGGGGAGTAAATGATAACAGAATTTTCATTTTTGGGTGAACTATCCCTTTAATGCATCCTTGCTGAATTCTGTATGTCTTTAGAAAGTAAAATAAAATCTTAGTGATGAAGGATCTAAGGATTTTCAATAGCAGCCTGTGTATGTTACCTCAAGAGAGCACTCAGACATCTGTATTGTTTTATTTACTCTGTTTTTATATGATTTAATTTTATAATCATTAGTCATTTATGTAGTTGTCATTCATTTATTCATATTATTTGATTTACATAATTTATCATTTAGTAATATTATTAATTTACATCACTTATGATTTAAAGCCACAATATGTAATTTTTTGCCGCTAGATGTCGCTTATTCAAAACACAGGTGTAGCTTGATGACGCCTGGATTTCGTGGAGCTTTTATTATGCCACAGACGAGCGCTTCCGCTTCTTCCGCTCATGTGTATGTAAGGTAACGCAGCGCTGTTTTATCATATTAGATACATTATTTAAGTGTGTTGAGAGTTATGTTATAATGCTACTCTGTGCGTCCACTCAGCGGCTACTATGAGACACTTGTTCACACTGCAGTGAGCTAGATCGATATTAGGCATGGTAAAACATGGTACTCGCGGTAAATCAAGAAAACGAGATTTAAACAATAAGACTAACTGTGTTGAGCTATATAACAATGATTAGTTTTCTGCTGATGGATGTATCCAAACAGTTGCTCATCTGTCTAATAAAACACATAATATATTAAAGCATCTTTGGTGTTTCCATGGTTTCTACAAAATAAAACTGTGAATCGAGGGTAACGCGGGTATGATGTCATTGATAAGCGACGCACAGACACGGTCCGTGTCCTGGTTAAAACTGCTTATTTCTCTGGATTTAAACATTCTTGGAAACATTTGGGATAATGCAAGTACACAAGTCAACAAAATGTATAACACTGTTCTAGTGGTTTTTGGATATTTTAATAAAAAAATCTTACATATTGTGCCTTTAATCATTTTATTATTCATTTGTCATTTATGTTTTATATGTTATATTACGTAAAATGTATTTTCTATTGTTGTTTAAAGCTTATGATTGTGTGGTTTGAAGGGATGTTTGTCTTCACGGGTAGGAAATAAGATAATGTCTACAATTTAAGGTTTTTAAAATCACAGGACGAAGTTGTGAAGCAGCAATTTTCCATAGTTTTTCCCTCGGTATAATTACCTCGGTCAGGTAAAGTCTGAGCATTAAACATTGAAACACCCAGACGAAGACTGAGCATTGAAATAAACTCTGCTCTTTTTTATTATCATCACTTCATCTCCTGCTTCTGCTCCTCCCTGGCTTTCTCAGTCAAACTCTCAGGCTGACAGAAGACTTATATCTTCAGATCTAATATATCTGATATTTCTGATCCATCCAATCTAACATTTTGGCCCGATTTAACACTGACCCCAAACTTTTGAATAGTAGTGTATATACAAAAGATATATGATACACAATATTATACTGTATTTATTATCCACAAAACCACAGAAGTGTTAGATGATACTGAGCATTCATGATTGGCATTGTAAGATGTTTCTGTACGTGTGCATGTTTGTAAAAATCCAAACCCCATCCTGATACTTATCAGTATGCCGGAGCACGCCTGAATATGTCGTTGGTTGGCTCACTTCATTTTTCATGGCTCACTCCTCATCCCAGTCATATGCCACTACACGTAAACCTAAATCTGCGCTTCTCCAGTGTCTGAGACAGACGTTTGTGTCTACAGGACGGTGTCTGAGTCTCACACAAGCACACACACACTCAAAACAAACACTTGCTCAATCAAGCAACTATTCCCAAACCTCCTTCACACAGACTACCAAATCTCTTCCCCCTCCTCTGTCTTTCCACTGACATCCCCCCCTTTAACTGCATTGTGTTGCAAATATAAAACCCAAGCTGCCGACTGCCAACAAAGGTTGCCTTGGATACGCACTCTGCGCACACACACGCTCTCGAAAACACTCGCACAATAGAGCAAAAGGGGCCCCCAGGAATGAATGGAGCCTGGGAACGGGGAACATGGAGAACGGGACAGAAAGAAGGAGGTGGGAGTCTAATGAACGAGACTGACCTGTTGACACTCATGGAGGACTCCCATCGACCAGCTACGTCTAGAAAGCTTCCTTTCATTAACTATTCTCTTGCCTTCTCACATGGAAACCACAGGCCACACGGTTTCTCCAAGTGATGCTATAATGTGACATACACTACCGTTCAAAAGTTTAGGGTTAGTCGCATCTTTTAAAAATAAATGAATACTTTTATTCAGCAAGGATGCAAACTGATCCGCAGTTAAGGCTTTTATAATGCAACAAAAGATTTCATTTCAAATAAATGCTGTTCTTTTAAACTTTCACAGTTGTTTTTAACTTTGATAATAATAGTAAATGTTTATTGAACAGCAAATCATCATATTAGAATGATTTCTGAAGGATCATGTGACACTGAAGACTGGAATAATGATGCTGAAAATTCAGCTTTGATCACAGGGGTAAATCTTAAATTGTAATCACATTTCACAATATTTCTGTTTTTACAGTATTTTTGATCAAATAAATGCAGCCTTGGTGAGCAGAAGAGACTTTCAGTAGCCGAAGTGAAATGCAATACTGCTATTACTTTACTTACAGCGAAGTTCTTTTTCGTTCTTCACTTAGGGGGACAAAACAAAGTTCGAAATACTAGCTATGTTTCCATCCAAAGTTGCGAATTTAACTTGTGCGCAAAATTGGAATATCGAATAAAACATTTGTGAATGAAGCACCGTTTCCATCCAGTGAGCCGAAGAGAATAAAATTGTCACTTCCTGATAAACTGGCGCTAAATATCACTAAGAAAAATGGAATTTACTGCAGTAGCTGAAGCCACTGCATATAATAATTTTGCATATAATAAATTACTCACTCTCAGAGCGCACAGACAAAACACAATAAAATTTGGGAATGCAGTCGTGTAAGACAGCTCTGGGAGGGAATTATACTGAACCTCTTTGATGACAGACTTTGCTCAGGCATTTCAGAACAATCAAAACAGCGTTTCGGATGCTGTGCAATGAGATCGGTCCGCTGGTTAGTCCAGTTATGCCGTCCCATCGCAAAGTCACGTCTTTTTTGATGCACATTGAGGCGGAAAATGTGTTTCCATCGTAGTTTATGCGCATGTTTTCTTATTGGATAAAACATTTATCAGACTCAATTGAGTGCATACATTTTTTGCATAAATGCACTTAAGCAATTTCTGTGTGACTGCAAAGTTTTGTGTTTTTTTTGTTTTTTTTTGTTTTTTGCTGTCGTTTTAATAGTAAAACATTAATGTAATTTGCAATTATTGAATTTTTTTATTTTTGAGAGAAGTTTCTTGCTTTATCAGTTGTAGAGAGTGTGTAAATTTAAATGATAAACAACCTATAATAAATAAAGAAAAGGTCAAATAAACCATGCATTTGCAGTTGACATTCTCTTGATTTGTGTTTAGAGGTGAAAGTGCAATAATTCTGATGAAATGTAAAAAATATATTTCTCAAATGACAACAATCATTGCAATAATTTTGATCAAATTAATCGTAATTAGCAATTTAACCACAGAAATGTGACTATGTTTTCATTGACTAAAACTAGACTAAAATGCACAGACATTTAGGTTTCAGACAGGGTTCAGGATTAGGCCTTAGTTCAAATAGGACATTTAAGTAGCTTTTATAAACGTGCCTTAGAAAAAAGCATTACTGGTGTGCATCTTGAGACAAAACAATGGCACTGACATATTTTAAGATAAGTTGCTTTCAGTTAAAACAGCTCAAACATGCATTTTAGTCTGGGACTTTAAGCCTTGTCTGTGAAACAGGTGGATAGTCGACTAAAACTTGACTAAACAAAAACAGGATAAGGTTATGATAAAAGTCCTTAAACAGGACTAAGACTAATTTAAAAAATAGCTGACAAAATTAACACTACGTTGGATGTGGGAATACTCAAGTTTAAAGTTCCCATCTCTGACCACAATGTGTTCCACTGATGCTACTTTCTAGACAACCCATAATACCCAATTCCACTTTAAAATAACCAAGGAAACACTGCTTTAGTCGTCACCATCTTGGAAATTGTCAAATTACATTTCAAACTGAATTTGAGGTTGAAAGTTGGGATCAATCCATTCTGACATTAAAAGTTTAATGTTCGACCCCAGTCACCGTTCCAGTGGTTATCTTCAATTAGGAAGCGAGAGAATTCTGGTGTGCTGAATACCGAGGTCCGGATCCAAAAGAAAAATGTGAAAAGAGAGCGGAAGCAGGGTAGAATGATATTCAGGTTCAGACCAAGCTTTTAAAACACTACAGGCCAGCAGTGCTAAATTAAACGTTCTTACTTTTAACAGGCCTAGATGTGTCAACCTTTCAAGTATTCTTGAAACACAAGTTCATTTTCTTCAAAATGTCTAATACAGAAGTGAAACCGTTTCACAGCACAGGCCTACATACAAACGAAACAAATGAACTAGTAATCTAACCCTTTATAAACAGATAAAGTCAACCAATGGCAAGTATAGGGTTCAAGTTCTCAATTGTCATGTTTATATTGCAGCATTTTTCGTCTGTTCCCAAAGGTGAGATGCGTTCTGAAAACAGCAATAAATCTAAGCTAACTATCTCTGTGTACACATCCCAGTGACAGACTTTCTGTAAATAGTCAAGGTTTTGACATTTAAGACAGCAGAGGCTGAATTCAAGCTAAAACATTTAACAATCTCACACTTTATTCACACAGTACAATATGTGGTCTTCACAAGCGTTTTAAAAGTTAAGGTGTGGTCACATAAGCGAAATGTGGGCTGAATTGGAAGCACAGCTCAGAAATCACTTTCAAACCAAGCAGCTTTCTGTTGCTCAATGCAGCGAATGAGTGACCAAAAAAGAACATTTAAAGCAAAATCTGCATTTTTTCAACTTTTTCAACCTCACCCAAAACTCCCTAACACATGAATTTCTATTGAAATTACTGATTTTCGACCATGAAATATCACAGTGCAGTGGTAAATGTGACCACCTTTATTTAGGCAGCTGTATTCAGTAGCCAACTTGGTTCACCACCAGTCAAAAGTCTGGGGTCGGTAAGATTTTAATGTTTTTCAATTAAGTCTCTTACGCTTACCAAGGCTGCATTTAAAAGCAGTAAAAACAGTAGTATTATGAAATATTATTAAAATTTTAAATAATTGGTCTCTATGTTAATACATTTTGTGATGGCAAAGCTGTCTTCAGTGTAACATGATTCTTCAGAAATCATTCTAACATGCTGATTTTGTGCTCAAGAAACATTTCTAATTATTATTAATGTTGAAAACAGTTAAAACAGTTGGAAACCAGGCCTCTTTGATTAATTTAAAAGAACAGCAAAAACGTACTAACTGCAGACTTTTGAATGCTACACTCTTTAAAATAAATGTCCTTTGGCATTGATAGCTCCATATGGAACATTTAATAGCCATGGAACTTTCAATAGTACAAAAGGCTCTTTATGGTGGAAAAGGGACCTTTAGATTCTTTTAAAAAATTCTTTACAATAAGGAAAATATTTTTCTTTATATCCTCCAGTCAATAATTTTATCCCTTAAAGCATCTTAGATCACCAAAATTACATATTAAAAAAAAAAAATTCACAGGAAAAAAGGTCTTCATGCTTTAAAATAGCTTGAATGCAACTGTACACCCTTGCTTCATTTAGTACACACAGAACCATGAATATGTAACTATTACTAAATAGTTAATGATATGCTAAAGCCTGCCCGCACATTAATGTGATTGATTACAAGTTACTGTGTTTTTGAGACAGTCTTTGGTTCACTGAAGTTTTAAGAAGAAAATACTAAACAATGGTGTTGACTGATGAATTTGCTCATGGTTTCTCTCAAAGCATATTAAAAACACCACATAGACAACATTAAAAACTTGATTTTTTGACCCACGGGTGGTCCTTAAGAACTGCTTGCTCTTGAACGATTCTTTGGGAAACAAACATTTTTTTTTCTTTTTTGGCACTACTGCAAAACCCCCCTTTTGGAACCCTTATTTTCATTTAATTTACAATCACAGGTGGCTTCAGTTGTGACAACTTACCCTGATGCAATGAGTGCCCGTGACTGTGCCATGGCGATTCTCTGCAGGGCGGGGCGGCTAAGGCCCGCCAGACTACTGCGAGGTGGCACCGGGGCAGCACAAGCTGCCGATGCCGTGGACACAGGACCCAGAACGCGAGCAGAGGGCGTGGGAGCGCAGGTGGTCGCTGTAGATATAAGGGCGTTGGAGGGTGTAGGTGCTGTAGGGTTGGACACAGAGGTCGTGTGGGGTATGGTAGAAGGAGGCGGAGGTGGCGGTACAGCAGGTGGAGGAGGACGGTTAGAGGATATCGACAGGGCGGCAGTGGCTGAACCTAGCAGAGAAAGGGAGTGTGCGAAGCCTCCGCTAGCACCCGAGGTGGAGTTCCTATGTGGCGAGAGGACTCTGGAAAGGGTAGGAGGGTGAGGCAGGGTAAGAGAGTAAGAGTGTCCCCTTGATGGCGCCTTTGGGCTCGGTGGCTTGGGTATCGGCGGGGGTTTCCGCCCGAGAGTTTGTGCCATGCTAGGGGTCTTGACGCCCAAGACTAACATACACTGCTGGCAGGAACATGGCTGACCCAGTGAAGTAATAGCAGAAGCTGGGAGAGCTCCACTGGGATAGGCACTGCCATTCCCTCCACTAACCCCTGAAACTCCCACCCCCAAGAGTCCACCACTTCCAGCGGACGACCACGCGTGCGGCTTAGGCAGCGGGCCAGAGACGAGCGGGTAGGCCAGGTCTGAGCGCCTCTGGATGCGCCGGCGCCGTTGCGTCTGTCCATTGATCTGCGTCATACTCTGCAGGTCTATTAGGTAGCAGAAGCCCAGCGGCGTTAAGTCCAGCCAGGGCTGCTGCCGGTCCCGAGCCGCCTGGATGGCGATGCTGACCTCGGTGTCGTACGGCGTCCATGAGCCCGAGTCATTCTCCCATTCCCACACCCAACCCTGCCCTGGAGCCGACCGCGGGTCATAGAAACTTCGCCGCACGGGTCTTAGTGTACCTGTAAGGAACAGCAAAGAGGTTAGTTTAGCAAAACTATCAGCGTCATACACTTTAAAAATCCCACAAAAATATTTGACGGGCACAGTCCTGTTGATATATTCCTTTTTAAAACAGGAAATTGAACAGGAAGAAACAGGACTCATAAGACTACCGTTCATCTTCGGAACACAAATGAAGATTTTTTTTTTTTATAAGCTATTAGGAGAGTTTTATATTTTAATTATGAGCTCTATGTATGTGCATTGATCAGTATTTATATATGAATAGCCAAAATTAAATCTGTTCTTCATATAAAGTGATTAACCCGCTTGATCCAGCATGGATTCGTTTTATGATGTCTTTTTGTATTTTTTGGTTGTGTGGACTAAATGAAATTAAAAATAATACAAAATTAATAAAAACATCTTAGTTTGTGTTCTGAAGTTTATAGTTTTGCAATGACATGAGGGTGAGAACATGATTACAGAATTTTTTTTTTGGGGTGAATTATACTTCTATTTAGCCAATGGTCTATTATTAAAATGTAATTCAAATTATAATAATTATTAATAATTTTACTCATTAATAATTATATAATTACTTAAAATATTTAAATGATTATATTACTAAAATACAATAATTTATGTAGAACACAGAAAATAACACAAATACTATAGCATATCATACACAGATGACTCATGGTTATTTTTATTTTCTATTTCTAGAGGCACATGTTATTTATAATTTAAAGGGAAAGGGAAATGCAAAAAAATAATAATAATTATATGCGTGTACAAGATTGAGTCATCTATATTAATTAATCCACCTGAAAATATTCAGTCTAAATAGCTGACAAAAGATTTTGTGAACTTTAATTTGTGCTTCTCCAGTGATGTGTTTTGACTGTGTCAGTGTTTATTTTGTGCACACAATGAGAAAAAGCTACAACAGGTAAATATCAGTACTAGTGTTTGTTTACACACTTCAACGTGACGAAAAAAAGAAGCAATATGTAAAATGTGTTCAGCTGAAATAGAGATGGGTCTGGATTACAATGACCTGAGAACATGACACCCCGAAGACCATAAAGAGTTGCCCAAATTTAATAGTACTACAGTACAATTAGTCTCAAGAATTTGACAGTCCATAAACTGCAACACAAAGGTTATCCATTCCGACCCCCCCTTTATGACCTCGCTCTACTACCATTCATTTTTCCATCTCCTCCTCCCTCGTGTTTTTGGAGCAATGGGCCGCTACCCTTCGCCGACCCTATTCTCTCCATTCCTCCATCTTCCCATGAAGTCTAGTCAGTCTTGCACAATGGCTTTTGTCAGGATGGGTGATAGAGACTTCCAAAATTCTGACAGACAACAATCCACCCCTTTGTTTCGGCTTCACGTTGCCCCTTGTTATAGGTTCAACTCATTCCTTCATTCTCGCCAGCAATGCACTCATGTGCATTGACAAAAATCATTAGGAGTTCATGGCAAAGCCACTTGACATAAAGACATAAACAAGTGTGTATTACAAACATGAAGCTTTAAACTATATCAGTGATGTGACCTGAGAAAAATGAAGAGGCTGTTGCTGAAAAATGAAGGTTTTGAGGCCCAGCCCAACCTTTTTTTTTTATACCACTGTGAGCTTTCAAAACATCTGCAGACGTTTGCCTTCAAGTCATCACAATACAGAGCTGAGTTCATTAGCGCATTTGTTTGATCTCAGAGCAAATGCACCGTATTAATAAAACACAATAGATGAGCAATAAGACAAAATCATGTAGGATATCGTTCTCTCTCACCGGTATCTTGCCGAAACTGGTGCATAGACTGCAGGTCAATGATGTACGGCGATAGACGCGAGTCGACCTGGCCCAGCACCACGCTCCCGGCGCCGCGAGGGTCGCTGCGGATCACCGCCTCGATATGATGGGACACCGCCGGGCTGTAGGGTCGCCAGCGCCCGTGCTCGTTCAGCCATTCCCAGACGACCACGGCCGAGGCTAACAACATCTCATACCTACGCGAAGAAAAATAAAGTCACGTCCACAATAATGACATCTGACCGTGTCTTGACTCAGTTCATTATTTTGCAGCGATTAATTCCCGTGCACAGCACAGGTGCGTTTAGAAGCGATGCATTTGACCACAAAGGGAATGTTATGCAGCATGCTATGGCAAGCCACATAAGCATTTATTCCTTTAAACTAACTAGCATCTACTTAATGTTTCTAGTGCACGTTTTTCGATTACTTGTTGTGAGTAGTGACTAGTACCTTTAATTTCACTAATAACATGCATACTACTTATTTATCAGCTACTTGTCAGTATCATTACTAGTACAGTACTAGTATTGATACTGACAAGTAGCTGATAAATAAGTAGTATGCATGTTATTATAGTAGTATACTAGTAGTACCTATTCCAGATTTTCTTGCATGTATTTACCCAATACTGGTACCCATTTAAGAGACTGTTTTATCTATTTCAACTGATAACAGAAATATATTTCCACCTCACTCACTAATCACGCAATTGCTTTTAAATTATAACTATACTAAGTATTATAGTAGCCTACCTTTGCATTCAATTACAAGAAACTAGTTAATGCTGCTGTGAGGGTGTTTCTGATACAGCGTCTATGGGAGTGACAGTAAAATTTATGTTTTTCTCTCTTCCGACTGCTGTTATCAGTCTCTCCCTGTTTTTTTCTACAGATATAAAGTGGTAAAAACACTATTGTGGAGTTTTTCTTTTGATATTTGAGCAAATGGGAACACAAAAAATATATATTTAACGTAGCCTCTCATTCACCGCTATAGAAATTAAGCCAACTATGACGCCTTCCGTTTCTTGGAAACTTGGAAATGTGAAAAGGGTCAATTGTAATACACAATTTAGTGTCTAGTAACTTGGTGCTTGTGTCTTTTGAAATGAACAAGAAAAACTGTAATGGGTCCATGCAACAATTGAAATAAGAAATAGTCTGTGAAAAGTAAATTATCAATATCTGAACCATATATATTACAAATATGAATTCAATAGCACAAATATACAATTTGTTACTATTAAACAATGACTAGCCACTTTCAGGATAGCGACCAACAGCGAATGGTACTATAACAGTACTAGTAATACTGCAAAAGAAATGGAAGCACAGAAACAGAAGACTTAATTAGCTACTTACTAGTATTAAAAATGAAATATTATTAGTAACATAAAATATATAGACAATGTTAATGTTACAGACGATAAATGTTAAAACCGCTTGCCACAGAATGTTGTGTTACATGCAAGACATTTTAGTAACGCATTTCTTCCATTGCATCCTTAAAATGTCCATTCTCCGATTAAGAAAACTGCAAGGCAGATGTTTAATTATGTTCGTCATCATTAATATTCATTCTCTTTAAATATAAAATGGCAGCGGTTCATTTTGTCATGGTGGCTCTGTTACTCGTTTCATCTGTCAATTATAACATGTCCACAACCCATATTTTCTAACTGAATGTGCAAGATGCATGCACACTAAAAAGCAAAAGGCCCGTTTTCTCCCAAATGCGACGAATTAAAGCATGCAAGCACTCACCAATAAGAGATCGTTCGTGTTTACTCGTTTGCATTCAAATCATTGAAGACGGGGGTAATTCCTTGGGCGAATCCATCTTAACTTGAGCAAAAAGTATCCGTGCGGTGTAACAATAGTCACAGATTTTTTTTCACAGAGAAAAAGGCAAATCGAATTATTTCTTTATTTTGCTTTAAAATGCACAGTCGACGCAAAGCGCAGTTAAAGATCTCTTAAACGACATGCCTCATTTTACCTACTGCCATGTAAAGACATTTAAATGTTATTCTTATTCTAGTAAGGAATGTGCAGGATTCTTCGATTGTTTGCGTGCGTCTGCCAGTGGCCACGCCCACTGGGGGCTAAACTGACCAATGGCGTGGCGATTATAACGCCCACTGACGTTTAACCTACCAATGGTCTGCGCAGGAGTGCAACTTCCGACTCAAGTGTCCCCTCCTCAAATCTTCACAAACGTACGTGCATTCGATGTTTTTCTACAGATATAAAATCTGTATATTCAGCGGCTGTCATCGCAAAGATTTAGGTTAAAGTCGTTTTATATAAATATTTCGCGTTTTTACTTGTCCACTATTGTTTTCTTGAAAAAAGAAAAAGTAAGTGGAGATGCCGGGGATTGAACCCGGGACCTCATACATGCGAAGCATGCGCTCTACCACTGAGCTACATCCCCGTCTGTACCAGGCTGCCTGAAATCGAGGTTATAATCGTCTAATTGCGTGTATTGTAGGGAAATTAGTACGAACGTACGAACCAATAATTTCCAATCATAACCGATCATATCCAATCACATAGCATGATTCTCACGTGACTTTCCCCCATTCTTCCTCAATGATCCCACCATCAAATTCTTCACATGTTAAAAGTCAATGGGCTCAGGGGAGGCAAGCCTCCTTAATGTCACATTTTGCAATATTTGCATTGTTTTATTTTTGTAATATGATTTTCTTAATATGTTATATTCCAGGACTGTGGACCTGTGATTGTATTTTAGCAGTTCAATCGAACAATTCCGTATCATCTATATTTATTATAACTTTAAAAATCCATCGTCTTATTTACACTATTAGCATACATTCCTTATCATCATCAACTTGACCCAAGCTAACCCTTGATGTCCAACCATGATAACAGATGTGGTTTCAGGTTGTAGCCTCAAAATGGTTGGTGGTTGGATTCCCTAATGCTGCATCATGGCAAATGTAATATCCAGGCCAAATTTGTCACAATTCATGTTTTAAAGTCACCATGAAATCAGAATGGACAATTCTTATTTTTATGGAATATTGCAGTTTATTATTAAAAAAAACTCATGCACCTTCCCTCGCTCTTGCAGCAACAGCTCTTCTTTGATGACGTGTTTACTGGCGCAAGGGCGGGACAACCTGTCACTCACATGAGATCCACCAATAGCAAACCACAACCATCCAATCAATTCATCCAAAATCAAGTCCCGCCCCACATGCAGACTTGAATTTTCTTTTTAAAAATATTATTCCTTATTTATTTTGGGGTTAATCACATTCTTAACAGGTTTTGTGAGATTTACACTTTACACTACATTAAAATACTAGACAATTCTGACAATCACTTTATTGACATTAAAAAATATTCTGTAATGCAAAAATATATACATCTCATAAAAATGGCAACACGTTATACAATGTATTTTCACACAGTCAGAAATGGCAGAAAAACAACAGGAAGTGGATACAACAGAAAGGGTGTGGAACCGTTTTAAAACCTACTGTACATTGTTTAAAAAAAAACGTTTAAATATGAATATCAAATATGATGCTCAACAAAAAAAAAAACACACACACACATGCAAACTTTTTTAGATTTGTTTTGAAACATTTTAACAGATTTTTATATCAGGCTTTACAGGGTGACTCTTAATTATAAAAAAATGTTTTGTGCCGCCCACTGGGCCAAGGCACCTGTTTTCCCGCCTATTAAATTTGCAAGTCATGTCTCTGTGCTTTTCATAAAGCAGTCAAGTCATTTCCTTCATTTCCATCTTTGCTTTCCTCAGACCAAATTGCGCTTCCTGTAAATGGCTTTAGATCTACGAGCAATCCCACTTTCTCTTCATTCTTCACTTCTTTACTTTTATCCTCCTCTCCCGTTGCTGCCTCCTCCTTCTGTTTCTCCTTCTCTTCCTCAGCTTCATTCTTCTCATTTTTCTTCTCCTCCATCTGCATCTTAGCCCTCTCCCTCAGGTCAACGCTGGAATAGTCACTCGAAGAATTGTCCTCGCCGTCATCATTTTCCTGCTGTTCTCCCTCCTCTGCATAACTTTCGTTTTGGTTGTCATGATCCCCACCCTCCTCATCCGCTTCATCATTATCTCCTATGTTCTCCTCGTCATCACGGGGTTGAGGCCAAATGTGGACACCAAATCGGTTTTCCACAACCCCGACTCCTTGCCTCAATCGATCCCGTAGGCCGTCAGGGGCGAAGACCATGCGCTGGATGGTGTACTGTCCATTTGTGTCCGCATTAAGTTTTTTATAAAAATACACCAGAGCCAGAGCAAGTATGATTAATATGAAGAGGAGGGCAATGACCGTTGGAGTGCTGTCTTTACTCAATGTTTCTGACATGATGACTAAAAAGAATGCAAAGAGAACAGGGAGAAAGAATGAAAAAAAATAATCAAATGTATTTACACTGCAGGTCAAAAGTTTGGAATAATAAAGAGTTTTTAAAATGCTCACCAAGGCTGCATTTGTTGGATTAAAAATACAGTAAAAACAGTAATATTGTGAAATATTATAAGTATTTAAAACAACTGTTTTCTATTTGAATATATTTTAAAATGCAATTTGTTCCTGTGATCATAGGTGCTAACTTAAAGTGACACTAAAGACATTTATAATGTTAGAAACGGTTCTTTTCAACTTTCTATTCCTGAAAATAATGTATCACGATTTCCACAGACATATTAAGCAGTACATTTTTTTTTTGTTGAAAAAATAGTAATCATTTTTTGTTTAAAAAACTAAAAACAGAAAACTTTTTATGTGTTTTGGCTGTTCATTTACACAACAACAGCATTTTCGGGGCCTGGAAAGGCAAAATTTTCAAAAAAAAGTTTTTGTAAACGTTACCGTTATCGTCTCTGTGTAAACTACAAAAACTGTGAAAACTGTGACATCATGCATTACGTGTTCAGTCTATCGGCGCGGAGTGTTTCTTTAAAAAGTGACATCGCCAACTACTGGCCTGCCATAAATAATACAGCGTTTCTATTCGGTTCCGTGGATCTGTGTGAACGGGGATCGTGTTGTCATCTGTATGTGAAAAAAGCAAAGGAAAAACGTTTTCCGTTTTTAGTACATCGCTGTCGTGTAAACGTACCCTAGGAGGTATTATTAATAATTGAGCACCACTAATAATTGATAATAAGCACCAAATTAGCATATATTAGAATAATTCCTTGAGGATCACGTGACGCTGAAGACTGGAGTAAAGGCTGCGAAAAATTCAGCATTTCCATCACATGAATAAATTACATTTTAAAATATATTAAAATAGAAGACAGTTATTTTAAATTGTAATAATATTTCACAATATTACTGTATTTTTCATCAAATAAATGCAGCCTTGGTGAGCAAAAGAGACTTATTTCAAAAACATTAAACAATCCTAATTATTCCAATCTGACAGGTAGTGTAAACGATACATTTATAAAATTCCAAATTCCAAATTCCAAATCACCAGAGAAAAAGGGTGTAAAAAACAGCTTGTCACTGGGGCAGTACCCTTAAAAGGATATCTTTGTACCTTTTTTTTACCACAAAAAGCTTCATAGTAGTACCCTAAGGTACGTATTTGTACTCTAGGGTACTAATATGCACCTTTTAGGAGTAAAAAGGGTACTTGATGTCCTTTTAAGGGCGCTGCCCCAGTGACAAGCTGTTGTACCCTAATTATTTCAAAAATTTCAAGATGAATTACAATATAAAAGTAAAAACCACAGTCTCTTCATAGCTTTAGCTGGATATTCAGCTTGCAACATCTAGAGACTGTGATAAACTGTGGCTTTTTTGCCCACACAAACACCATCCTCCCGCCATGCACGGTTTCATATTAAAGCCTCTGAAGCGCAGTAGCACGGAAGTAAGCATGCTTGCATTTATGTTAAAAAAATTTTTGGCAGGAAATCACTTCGGTTTTTCATCATTGCTGTGCAAAAGACATTTTTAATGTAGCCTACTCCTCTGTGTCACCCTTACACACCCTAACACTGGTTATCAATTCACACGTCTAAATAAATGAGTTTCAAATCACTTAATAGCACTTAACAGCAATTCACAAGTTTTGTTAATGCAGCTGTGTATGCTCTCAAATATGGCCCCAGTGGATGAAAGCAATCTTCTTGCATGGGCAAATGTTTAATGTGTCTGCCTGCCAAAGCCATGTGCCAAATTAGATCAAATGCCAAAAGCTCAAAGAAGGGAAAATTAACGAATTAATTGTTGTGTTTGAAACAACTTGCATTACATGTTTCCTAAAACTCACACATAATATGCTATACTTCTTATTTACAATAACAATCGCATAGGAATACAGAATATATACATATCCTATATATATATATATATATAGAGAGAGATAGAGTATAAAATTTTTTTTTTTGGATATAACGTAAGTGCTGTTCGTAAATATTGTCAAATCAAATTCAGCACATGCCAATAAAAAAAAAAGTTTTTAAATTGCTAAATTGAAATAGCTCACCTTTACTCAACTGTCCTTAAACCCATAGCCCATGTGAGAATGAAATAGAAAATTCAAATTTGTCTTGGCCATATAGGCAGGAAACAGGGGCGGGGCGGGGGGGGGGGGGGGGGGGGAAGAGAGAGAGAGAGAGAGAGAGAGAGAGAGAGAGAGAGAGAGAGAGAGAACACACGGTTATAAAGTGTCAGAGGTGTTTATACAGTAAGGTCAATTCGAGAATCTTGATGTGTAAAATATAGATTTTAACTTTTTTTTTAAATATTTATTTATATATATATATAAAAAAATATGGGATGCACAAATTTAAAGCAATTTATAGTGGGCAAAAAAGACATGCATAAGAATTTAAAAAATATATATTTGGCTTGTTTTCTTGCTTAACATCATGATACCTTGGTAAATTAGTTAGAAACTCGTAATTAAAATAGGCACATTTTATAGAGAATGCAAATATTACTTATATAAGGAGTAAGTATAAGGAGTCCACACAGGAAGAGCTCAGTGGAACACAGTTTCCTTTAGCTTGAGATTGTCTCTCTCAGACCACATCCTGCTGTAAAGCTCGAGTTTAAAGATGCTATAAACCATAAAAACATGAACGCTTCACTGCTTGTGCCGTGCAGAGAACGTAGCAAAAGGCTTGATGCAGACTATGTCAGTGTGGTCGTTACACAACATCACAAAAGCTGTGTAAAGATCACTTAAAAAAAAAAATCTGTTTTTCTAGTTGAGTTAAGATGCACAAGAGATAATATTTTTCACAACCATACCTGGTTAAATATTCCTTAAGTCAATTTTCTAACATCACTACACTTGCCATTTCAGTTTTGAAATTAGCCTTGATTAACCTTAACTACTTCCTATTTTCTAAAATAGTCAGGACATGTTCACACTTTACACAGAAGAAATCACTGCTTTGGTTTGACCTCAATCACAGGCCAGCTGGTACAAGAATAATAAAACTAACTGATACACAGTCGATATAGGTGAATGCCATTTATTAAAAAGAACAGATTAAGTTAGCACTTAAGTTTTAAGTAAATGGATACTTAGATCATTTACAACATATACAACAGATAAAGCTACATAAAATCATTCACAGAGGAGGATGAGTCGACCCTCGGTTTGAATCATCCCTGATTGTAGTGCCCATGATTACAAACTAAAAATAAAACAAATACAAAAACACCACCATCTAAACCTCTAAATCAATGTCACATTCTACTAGTGTTTTTCATATTCAATCAAACAGGAATGAAGCACAATTATTCATCAAGAGGTGCAGGGTGAATCTCAACAAACCTGCCAAGATCCAGTCTCTGCCAACAGAAGTCCAGGTCTCTCCCAATCAAAGGAAATGAGAAATTATATTATATATATATATATATATATATATATATATATATATATATATATATATATATATATATACACATTTTAATGACAGTTAAGCATATTTTGCATTAATAAGATACATTTAGTCTGAAAAGGGAAAAAAAGTTTTACAGTACATTTTTAGTGTAATATGGAAAATGATTACTGCATTTCAGTAATGGGAATAATGAAAATCAGTTAATTCCCCAAAGTAAAATTACAAAATGCAGAACATTTGCTAAATGTTGAAAATGTCAACATTTTTATTATGAAAATTGTATTATTTTATTAAACATTTCTTATTATGCCTTTGATTTTGGGGTGAAATGTGACCTGAACTTTTCATCCTGGAAGATCTTCATCTGTATTTTTTCTGAAACTCTTGCTCTAAGAGCGAATGTTTCTCCATTATATTGATAACGCACAAATTCCTTCAACACCTAGTACAGTTTCTATCACATGCTACACACATTTCCACACATGAAACTCTAACAACATCCAAAATAAATGCTACAAGTGTTAAGACATACAATGGAAGAAAGAAACGCAAGAACAGTGCTTGTCAATGTTTGTTTAGAAGCACCATCAAACTTTAGTGGAAGAAAGGAATTAATTCAGCATGTTGGATTATTACATTTCCTGAAGGTTTCATGCTCCAAACTACTTTCATTAAGTAGAAGCATTCATAAATGCCGTCTTAAATGCACACTACAAGATATTATCAAGTCTGCTTTTTTAATTAATGTTTGCATGTTTATGCAAAGATTGACCCAACCAAATTCTGACTTCAGAGTCTGTACTTAGCAGTAAGTACCTGATGTAACAGCCCTATTAAAAGCACAAAATGAGCAGCATTTAGGATATTATATATCAGTGCATCAATAGCCAAAGTGTACCGGTAAAGCTCAAATTACTTCTTTGTATCACTATGCCACAGTAATGGAACTACATTTCCCATAACCCTTCAGAAAAGCTTTTTGAATGTGGGTAAGGCTATGTGTTGTGATATGTTTGTAGTTTCCTTCACACTTCTCCATCCTCAATACGGGCGAGTTGCCTTTCCAGTGCGTCGATCCTGTGACCCTGAGCCAGCACCAGAGCACGCAAAGCCCGCACCTCCGTCAGAATATCAGAGAGTTGGTCCTCCTGTACAGGAAAGAAAAACAACAAAAATGGGACATTAATATTAAAGGCCCTATTTTAAATATCTGAGCACATGGTCTGAAGCGCATGGCGCAGGTGCACTTAGGGCGTGTCCGAATCCACTTTTGCTAGGTCCAAAAGGGTTGTACCTAGTCTCTTAATGAGTCATGGGTGTGTTTTGGGCGTAACGTGCAATAAACCAATCCGAGTGTCATCTCCCATTCCCTTTAAAAGCCAGTTGTGCTTGAACCATGGCGGAATTTGCGAGCGAAAAGACTGAACGCTTCTCCAGAGAGGAATATAGGTGCATATTACTAACGCACCCTTTAAATAACACAAAAAATACTGCGCTATTGACTTTAGACCAGGTTTTTGTTGGTCAATGGCGCAGTAGTTTTCAGTTCCTCAAAATAGCAAGCCCATGGGCGAACAGATGGGCGCGAGTGCATTTGCTATATGAACAACGTGGCACAGGACGTGAAAATGATAACTGCGTCAGCCTGAAACTAGCAAAAAACACTTGCATCGCATTGCGCCAGGTGTATGATAGGGCCTCTAGACTTTAAAGTGCCCCTATTATGCTTTTTTTTTTCGAATATTACCTTTCTATGCAGTGTGTAATACAGCTGTTGTGAATGTAAAAGGTCTGCAAAGTTTTAAAGATCAAGGTGCACAACAAAAAAGTTATTGTCTCCTTAAAGAGCGAAATAAATCGTCAGCATAATGCCAGTCTATGGTCTTCATTGGCTGCCTGTGAACAGCATCTACTTTGACCCTCAAACACTGTAGTTGTAGCTGAGACTGGAAGAGTTTGGTTTGTGTTGTCAAAAAGACGCTGTTTTCTACACTGCGAAAGCAAGTCCACTTTGCTGTACTTTCTAAAGGATGAGGACTTGGGCTCGAATTGATCCACTAAAACCGACGGCATCATTACGGATCGTATCACTGTGTATTAAGCGCTAAGGAAGATTCGGAGCTGAAATTAGTTTCTGACTCGCGCTGTAAACTGTAGACCAATCACAACACACTGGGCCGTCTGACCAATCAGAGCAGAGTAGGCTCTCGGAAAGGAGGGGTTTAGAGAGACTTGATAGAACCTTTCAGACACTGTGAGAGAAAAGGTAATGTTGCAATGCATATTATGAGAAAATAAAAGTGTTTTTGACCTTGGATGCATGTAAACCTGTTGTAGGAGACAACAAAACTACGAACCTTAGCATAATAGGGGCACTTTAAATAGGTAAGTTGAAACTAAATGCTTTAAATCAGACACAGAGATAAAGTAGTTTGGTAAGATTACATTTATTTGATTACATTTGAATGAATTATTAAGACAGAGAGAGAGAGAGATGTGTGTGTGAATTACTTGTGTCTGTGTAGTGTCTCTCTCTACTAACAATGAAGCTTTGAGTTTAATTACTTCAAAAACAGAGATGTTACCCCCTCTTTGCTAAGTAATAGAATGAAGCAATCAGAATCAAGTAATATATTTATACCATGGTCTGTCAGAACTTGATTCTGATTGGCTGGAAGGTGTGCATTCAAACCTTTTAATTGCACAGGTAGTTACAGTTTAATCACTATTCTACAGTATATTAATGCACACTTTCAGTGAAGCACACACACACACACACACACACACAGAGATAGGAGATTGTGCTGTACACATACAGAAACATTCAGCAGAGAATAAAAGCAGCTGACTGACAGACAAAGAGGAGAGAAAAACTACCAGTGGACTCGTAACAAACTGCCTGATTGTGTCTGTTTTCCCAACAAGAAGAAAGAGTTATTATTTAAGTGCGAGCCACGATAGTCTTTTGCTTGTTTGAAAAAGTGTACAATAATGAGACAAGTCCACCTCAGCTGACCCTGCTGTCTCCTCATGTCTGTGAACCTTATCACAATTGAACAACTGTCACTCACCTCTTTCTTTACTCTCTCTATCCCACCATCTACATCCCTTCCTCCTCGCCCGTGGCCCGGCCCCTCACTCTCCATCTCAACCGCCACAGGGTTTGCTGGCTCAGTCGTGCTGGTGGGACTAGTGTTGGTCTGAGAGAGCAGTTTGGGTCGACCCCGCAGCGTGCCACATTTGGTTGGAGGGGCCATGTAACCTCCGCTGAGGGAAACAAGAATTGGAGGGGCATCTTGTCCTGCTATCCAATCTTCTGCCAATAGAGCAGGTTCTAATCCCGCCGTATCTGGGTACAGATCCCCTTGAAACAGGTCGGACTGATTGTGGGTGGGGGGAAAAAGGTTTAATTTAGAAAGATGCAGTTTGATAAATATGGCAATTAATAGTTTGCAAATGGGCAGTTAAATGGATAGTTCAACCAAAAATGAAAATTTTGTTATTACTCACTCTTTTGTCGTTCCAAACCCGTAAGAGTTTCGTTCACCTTCAGAACAAATGAAGGGCTTTTCCCTCCGTTGACAGCTACACAACTACCACGTTGACGCTTCAAGTTCATAAAGAGATCGTAAAACTAATCCATGTGAATTGAGTGATTTAGTCCAAATTTTCTGAAGAGACACGATCGCTTTATATGATGAACATTGAATTTAGGCTTTTTTCACATTTAAACATTGATCAGTGAACATAAACAGAAGATCAACCAAACCTAAATGACGTGCAAGAACAAACCTCATTTATTGTTGCTGAAGCTCAAACAAGCTGCGTAACACGAGAATGAATCTCATTGGTTCTTGCTGAAGCTCAAACGGGCTGAGTAACACGAGAATGAACCTCATTGGTTCCTGCTGAAGCTCAAACGTGCTGCGTAACACGAGAATGAACCTCATTGGTTCTTGCTGAAGCTCAAACGGGCTGAGTAACACGAGAATGAACCTCATTGGTTCCTGCTGAAGCTCAAACGTGCTGCGTAACACGAGAATGAACCTCACTGGTTCTTGCTGAAGCTCAAGCGTGCTGCGTAACACGGGAATTAACCTCATTGGTTCTTGCAGAAGCTCAAACGTGCTGCGTAACACGAGAATGAACCTCATTGGTTCTTGCAGAAGCTCAAACGTGCAGCGTAACACGAGAATGAACCTCACTGGTTCTTGCTGAAGCTCAAACGTGATGTGTAACACGAGAATGAACCTCATTGGTTATTGCTGAAGCTCAAACATGCTGCGTAACACGAGAATGAACCTCACTGGTTCTTGCAGAAGCTCAAACGTACTGCTTAACACGAGAATTAACCTCATTGGTTCTTACAGAAGCTCAAACGTGCTACGTAACACGAGAATGAACCTCATTGGTTCATGCAGAAGCTCAAACGTGCTGCTTAACACGAGAATTAACCTCATTGGTTCTTGCTGAAGCTCAAACGTGCTGCGTAACACGAGAATGAACCTCATTGGTTCTTGCAGAAGCTCAAACGTGCTGCGTAACACGAGAATGAACCTCATTGGTTCTTGTAGAAGCTCAAACGTGCTGCTTAACACGAGAATGAACCTCATTGGTTCTTGCAGAAGCTCAAACGTGCTGCGTAACACGAGAATGAACCTCATTGGTTCTTGCAGAAGCTCAAACGTGCTGCTTAACACGAGAATTAACCTCATTGGTTCTTGCTGAAGCTCAAATGTGCTGCGTAACACGAGAATGAACCTCCTTGGTTCTTACAGAAGCTCAAACGTGCTGCATAACACGAGAATGAACCTCACTGGTTCTTGCAGAAGCTCAAACGTGCTGCGTAACACGAGAATGAACCTCAGTGGTTCTTGCAGAAGCTCAAACGTGCTGCGTAACACGAGAATGAACTTCATTGGTTCTTGCTGAAGCTCAAGCGTGCTGCGTAACACGAGAATGAACCTCACTGGTTCTTGCTGAAGCTCAAACGTGCTGCGTAACATGAGAATGAACCTCATTGGTTCTTACAGAATTCAAACGTGCTGCGTAACATGAGAATGGACCTCATTGGTTCTTGCGGAAACTCAAACGTGCTGCATAACATAAGAATGAACCTCATTGGTTCTTGCTGAAGCTCAACTGTGCGGTGTAACACGAGAATGAACCTCATTGGTTCTTGCTGAAGCTCAAACGTGCTGCGTAACACGAGAATGAGCCTCACTGGTTCTTGCAGAAGCTCAAACGTGCTACGTAACATGAGAATTAACCTCATTGGTTATTGCTGAAGCTCAAACGTGCTGCGTAACACGAGAATGAACCTCATTGGTTCTTGCGGAAGCTCAAACGTGATGCATAACACAAGAATGAACCTCATTGGTTCTTGCTGAAGCTCAAACGTGCTGCGTAACACGAGAATGAACCTCATTGGTTCTTACAGAAGCTCAAACGTGCTGCGTAACACGAGAATGAACCTCATTGGTTCTTACAGAAGCTCAAACGTGCTGCGTAACACGAGAATAAACCTCATTGGTTCTTGCTGAAGCTCAAACGTGATGCGTAACACGAGAATGAACCTCATTGGTTCTTGCGGAAGCTCAAACGTGATGCGTAACACAAGAATGAACCTCATTGGTTCTTGCTGAAGCTCAAATGTGATGCGTAACACGAGAATGAACCTCATTGGTTCTTGCTGAAGCTCAAACGTGCTGCGTAACACGAGAATGAACCTCATTGGTTCTTGCACGTCAAGCGATCATGCTTGATCTTCTGTTTAACATAACTGATGTGAGTTGATGAATGTTTATATGTGAATAAAAGCCTAAATTCAATCTGTTCATCATATGAATTGATCATGTCTCTTCAGAAAATTTGGACTAAACCGCTCAATTCATATGGATTAGTTTTATGATCTATTTATTAACTTTTTGAAGCGTTAAAGTGGTAGTTGTGTAGCTGTCAATGGAGGGACAGAAATCTCTCAGATTTCATCAAAAATATCTTCATTTGTGTTCCGAAAATGAACGAAAGTCTTACAGGTTTGGAACGACATGAGGGAGAGTAAATGATGACAGAATTTTCATTTTTGGGTGAACTATCCCTTTTCTTACTTCCTCTTTCACAGAGACACAAAGACTCCAAAACTACAGCAATGGGGGCATTACCAAGAATTCATAAAATACCAGAAAATAATGGTAAATTCAAATTTATTTCATTTTCACATTGAGTTCACCTAAAAATGAAAATTATGTCACGATTTACTCACCCTTGTGTCAAACACAAAATAAGATATTTTGAAGAATGTTGGGAACCAAACAGTTTCAGTTACTGGTAACTTTCATTGTATTGAAAAACATTTAGTCACTTCTCAAAATATCTTCTTTTATGTTCCAAAGAAGAAAGAGAGTCGAACAGGTTTGGAATGGCATGAGGGTGAGAAAATGATGACAGAAATGTCATTTTTGGGTGAACTACCTCTTTAAATAGTAACGGGTGGGAAGTGTGATTTGGCTATTTTTTGAGTCTGAAACTGAGAAAAAAAATCAAATGAGATTTCTACTCTGAAGTATTAGGATAGATTAGTGTTTGAAGTAATGGAGCATCTGAAGGGAAAAACAATTACCTAAAAATATATTTTTCAAAAATAGTCAGGGTCTGCCTGATGTTGTTTTTAATTTTTAACAGAGTATTGTGCCTCAATATAAGTCAATGTGAGAGCCATTCCACCGAATGCATGCAATTTCTGTCCCCAGGACATTATGTGCATGAAAATACCTTTTAACATGATTGTTGTGTACCTCCATATCCCATCTGTGCTTTAAATAATTTTTTTTCACAAGAAATCTATAATATTTTTAATAAAATACACATTTTAGTCATGTTCCCAGGTTTTCACTCAGTCCTGTTACCCTAAGATAACACCCCCCAACCCCCCTGAAATCCACTGCCGCTTCAATATAATTGTATATCTCCTAATTAAATTTATAATCAAAGCCTTAATCAATATTTATCATTCTATATTATTATAATGATTTTTAATGATTCTTTCTAGTTATGATCTTGCTCAATCAATAGGACCAATGATTGTTTCTTCCTTTATATTTTCTAAAGTGTGTATTTGGTCTCTGAGTGGTGACTGAGGGTCTGTCCTAGGGATGTGTGATGTGTCGCTAAACGCTTGATTTCAGAACATGTTGTCGTGTGTTTGGATTTTGGTGGCATCACACACCCCTAACCTGACGGGAGTGCATTAACAGTGTTTGCTTACTTAGCCCGGCTTCCAGATATGAAATATGGATTTGTCTTTCATTTTATTTTATATTTTATTTAATTTCATATTTCCTTTTACTGAAACACTAAAGAATCAAGATGAATATCACCTGTACTATTGTCTGTACCTCTCACTGAGAGAAAGCACATGTTATCAGTATGTTCTGGGAAACTTTCTGGTTAGGACCAGAACTCAACCAACTCCAACCTTGGAGAGACTGTGTATCTGTGTATGTGCACAATATTCTGTGTTACAGATCAGTATTGGAGGTGGATTATGGGCATCCTAATAGATGGGTGGACTTGTTTTTCTGAGCAAGCTGGCGCCTGCTCCAGAATCTGGAAGGTCACTACGTGCCTAATTCCGGGGTGAAAGCGTCAACAAGTGATATATGTACACGTGAATCTGATTAACTGACAAATGTGTGGAAATTTACCATGACTGTTCATTTTCTCTGAGCTAATCAGAATCATCCACCTTGCAGTAATGATGTGGCTAGACCTTGAAAACAGTATAATTGTTGAGAAATTGTATGTACGAGAGGCTGGTAGAGGGAGCGCGGCCTATGAACTCCTTGTGAGACTTGAAGCTGGCTTCTGCTGATGAAACTGCAAAACTATTCTTCAGTAAATTTTTCTTTAATTAATTGCACTCCTGACTTATGGTCTTCATTTTTCACTACTAGTCTTGGGTCCTAAACTGTTATGTCCCCAAAGGGAGATTTTGTCAGGTTTAGCTCACTTCTGGGTACAAATTTGTCCCCCAAATATAGTTAAGTAGATACAAAACACTCATGCACACGTTTCACTATATTAGTGAGGATATCTCATAGACTTCCATTGTTTTTCCATCAGGTTAATAAAATTGTAATGTGTACATATATAGTGATTTTTATGACAAATATCAATTATTTGAACATGAAACCACAGTTTCTTTAAAATAAACATCTCCTTGAGGGGAAGTTGACATGTTTGTAAGCATGCTTTTTAAAAGACACATGAGTTTTGGTAACAGGACTGGGACAAATGCATCCATCTTCCACTTAAAAACCTTGTATAAAATGAAAAAGTTACTTGAGATGGACCAATACATATTTTAACTAGTTAAATATATGTGTTATTAGATTCAGATTTTAAAAAATAATATTTATTATTATTTTCAAGAGTTACAACAAGCAAATAGCACCCATTCAGTGGAGTGGCCCATGAGAATCACCATTTGAACATTTTGTTAAAAATCATATTGCAGTAAATATGCAGGCTGATAGCTGCTTTACAATGAGGGGAAACCTATGCGTAACTGTGCAGTTATTTACCTACAAACAAGGCAAGAGAGCATTTACAATGTTATTTTTCAGAGAACTTCCTGTCACACTCTAAACTTTCCAAGTTTTTAAAGCTTTTCAAACTGAAATTCAACACTTCTATCAGAACAAAGTTCTACTTAAAGCTCTTGTAGATGACAAAATGGAATGACTAAACAATTAGTAGTCAGAAGTTACTTAGTAACTTTCCTTTCTGACTTGCTGTAAACACAGATTCAAAACTGAACGCTAACATGCAGACTGAACCTACCTTCCGTGGCACAGTCATGGATATGGGCTCAACCTTTCTCTCATGAAGTTTATAGAACCTGATGAAATAAGATGAAGAACAATGGAGATAAATGCAAGCACTTGAGAGAGATGCTGTATAAAAATCAGTGCAGGTGTCAAATGATCAGGGCTTCTCGCTCAAAAATAAAAATGAAACGTATTTTTAACTAATAATACTCATTTCAGTTTGTTACTCACAGTCACAAAGTTACTGTACAGCTTCAACACATTTGAAATTATGTTGCATGAGCAGTATATATGTATTTTGTTTCTTTTTGTTATTTTTGAAGCTTGAAAGCCACTTGTCACTAATTATGTTGTATGGAAGAGAATATTTGCATGAAGTATACACTCCAAAAAAATTTAAAAATCTTACTTAAGAATGGCAAAGAATACTTCTACAGTAATGGCACATTAATTTGATCAGTAAAGTGCCAGTAAGACAGTTATAATCAGTGTTGGTGGGTAACGCATTACAAGTAACATAATCAGATTACATTTTTTTTCAAATAACTAGTAAAGTAACGCATTCCTTTAAATTTACAACAAAATATCTGGGTTACTTTTAATGGTAGTTACTTTGTTTCCCCATTTATTGACTGACAGCTCTCCTGTCCTCATGTTGAGAGTAATCGCGAGTAAGTGCAGAGGTGTTGTACGCGCTGTGTGAACATGATGGTTATTGTAGTTCTAGACTAAATATGAACATGCATTTACTCATTTAACTTGCTCAAAAAGATTCAGTATTCCTCAAAATGAATAAAACCTGCAATAACCACTTACCAATTCAACCATACTAATAAGAAAAAATAATTTTATGTAAATATCACATTTGTGTTTGGTTTGTTTGAGCTGCACCCTCTACTGTACAGGCATGAATTTGCATTTCCTTCAGCCAGAGGCTTATTCATATTCATTTCACTTTTGGTGTGAAAGAGCCTTTACATTTGCCAAAAAATATAACTTTTTATTATTATTATTAAAAATGTATTAAGACAAATTTGGAAATCTTCGAATTCGGAAATCTTTTATTCCCTTTTGCTCAGTTTTATACTTCCTAGTCAAACACCCCAGCCAAATAACCGGTCAAATAACAAACAACTTTGGCACTAAACAAAACACTGAAGTTAGAGTTGCCACTCAAATGTTTTCAGGGATTCGTTAAGGTAAATGAAATGCAATCAAATCCACAGCCAAATGGAATTAAATTGAAAGAATCAGGAAACCGAAGAATGACACTGTCTTAAAGTCACACAGTAGTTCAGTCAGTTCATACCTTGCTATTTCACACTTGTTGACATCAACTCCTCGTTTGCTTAGGAAACCAGCACCTCTCTGTGGCTCCTTACTGCTGTATAGACTCAGGAAATGAACAAACGGTGACTCATCTGTCACCTCAAAGTAACGAATGGTACAATCGCCCTGTGTGAGAAAGACAGAGATAGACAGCTGCTGAACTAGAGCTCATTGACTACAATGGATTTCATCAATTACCAGTTCTACTTTTATTACATGTACCATGGTATGTATCAATACCAAGGTATTAACATCTGATACCATACCACCACTTGGTTTACATGTGCTTGCAGATTCAACACCTCATACACCACTGTTCAAAAGTTTGGGGTCAGTAAGATTTGTTTTGTTTTGAGCAAAATAGAGATGCCAGTGCACACTTAATTATACTGACACCTACTGGCGTGCATGCAGCATCATGCACAAATGAAGGTTTACAGTAACGACTGTTAATGCGGTATTCGTAGTGACTTATGATAGATTTATTCCTTGTTTCCTAGAATGAGAGAATTTGCGCGATCAACATTGGCATTACATATAACATTCAGTGGCACATGCCACTTAGATAGGTTACTGATTTGCCACAAAATGTCAACACTTTGAAAAAATATTACAGACTTTATTACGTTTAATTGACATTTATTTAAAAATATTACTCAATATCAAATAATAATATTAATAAATAATTATTTATTTAGGATTTTGTGTCACAATTACGTCAGTATAGCTGCTCAGCTCATCTGTCAGTCACTACTGGAGGTGCCACAACATACACCGACACAGTGTCAGTGTCAGTGTTCCGCAATAATGTCAGCGGCACATGCCACTACCCACTGGCACATGCCAATGAAAACCGGATGTGCCAATAAGCATAGCGACATGTGCCATTGTCTTCTGTGTGTCAGATGCCATGTCACTTAATGTTAAAACTGCTACTGGAGAAATGGATACTTTTGTGCATTAAATTTGTGCATCAAAAACAATTTGTTATTTATCAAAGAATCCTGAAAAAAATGCATCACAGATTCTACAAACATATTAAAAACAGCTGTTTTCATTTCACTATGATAATAATAGCTTCTTAAATGTTTCTTGAGCATCAAATCAGCATATTAGAATGATTTCTGAAGGATCATGTGACACTGAAGACTGGAGTAATGATCAAATTCAGCTTTGCCATCACAGGAATAAATGACATTTTAAAATATATTCAAATAGGGAACAGCTATTTGAAATTGTAATAATATTTCACAATATTACTCTTTTTACTGGATTTCTTTCAAGAACATAAAAAAAAAAACCTTACAGACTCCAAACTTTTGAATGGTAGCATATTGTATATGTTTACAGTATGTAAGGAAAATTACCCCAGTCAGTGATTGGACACATTTTCTGTAAACAGCACAGTTTATATCTCTGTTAGAGCAGCTAGTGAAACCTGTTGTGCAGCAGTGATAGGGTAAATCTGGGTGATCATACCTTGCCGCACAAGTACACCATGTTGGTGTCTGGGTCATAGAATGGAAGCAGAACTCCATTACTGGTGTCCATTTCCTGTGTAACCATTGGCTCAGAGAGATCTTTCTGTAATGCACAGACAGAACAGGTTATCAAAGCATATCATTATCAAAACATATCAATAACTGAACCAGACAGGTAACATCTGATAGAAGTAAGTTCATCTGATTGATTGATTGATTCATGTAAACTAAGATTATTTGTGAGTGTCTGATTATTGATGCATGTGTCCTGGGGGCAGTTGCATAAAAATTATCTTAATGACCCCAAGCTTGTGAAAGGTAGTGTATATTAATTATTTATGAATTACCCATAAAGCTTACAGTAGGAAAATCAATCAAGTTTCTAATAACAGATTCAATCTTCACCTCAGGCTCTAAAGGATAAAATGTTCTTGCTGACCAATAAACCAATGATTTTCCTTTAAAAAAAATGCTCTTACTGTGTCCCAGAGGGCAAGCTGTCTCTCACTCATGCGACTAAAGCCGGTTGTCAGGATTTTCCCATCAGCCAGAAAGACGGCCCTCATTGGCCTGGTGCCCTCATGAGCCTTCTCCCGCACCTGAGTGTGACATTGTCAAATGACAACAAAAATCACATATCTGTGCAAAAACACTGATCTGAAAACACTGACACATTCTTAAGTGACCTGATGCAGAATACAAGGACAGCTTCAGGGCAAAGTCTAAGCTAACAGGAGACTTTTCATGTTTAGAAGCAAACACATTTTTTTTTTCTTTTTTAGTGATTTATAAAATGTTAATTCATTAATATTCTATTCATACACAATTCTACATCACTAACAAGTAGATTTCAGATTTTTTAAAATCGACATTTATGTGATGAGTTAATGTCGACTAATCGCTGATGACGTCATTAATGAACAAATAAGCCCGAACCTCGAGCTGACACTTGAACGCGGGTTGCCTTGTACACAGGTATGACACAGCGCTGCCCACAAGGCTATTGCTCCTACATAACAGCTTATTTTTATCAGTTCTTTCGTCTTTGGGTCATATATTTCTCTCAGATGTCTACTCGTTCTAAATCAGATGCAGATAAAGTAGCACAGTAAATATTACATTTATATGAATGCATTAGTGAGAGCGATTGCGTGTGAATTCATTCTACCTGGCAGCGTCTCTATACTAATAGTGAAGCTGTGAGTTTTAGTAAAGTTAGTAAAGTTAGTAGTTACTAAGAAATATATTCTAGAACTACAGTTACAATGCAGCAGCGCATTAATTTAGAATGGCGATTAACCATGTACAATAAGCTGTTTAAAACGTGCATTCATCAGATCAATTTTGAGCATCCAGATGGTTTCTCGTCTTTTGTTGTTTGATTAACGTTATCATAGAGACAGCATCAAGAAAATCTGGGGTCAACAACATAACCGACTGTGTTTACGAGTGTATTTTGAAATTTTTGTGTGTATTTGTCCATTCGCGTGCTGTGCAAGAGAAGCCGTTCTCTGTTCACGTGTGTGTGTGTGTGTGCGCGCGCAGCATGTGTGTCTGCAGCGCAGAAAACAGCGCGCGTGTGTGTGTGTGCAGCGGTTAAAAATCACAATAAAATGCGCACACAGTAACCGATAAGCGGAATCGAAATGCGCTTCTTATCGAATTACCGGTTCTGGGCAATTTGGAACCGGTTCTAAATTGGAACCGGTTCTCGATACCCATCCCTAGTCATATCTCAAACAGAACTGGAGTAACACATGGCAGACCAGTGGTTATGTAATGCTAATCTTTCGATATTTAGGGCCCCGAGCACTGATGGTGTGAGGACCCTATTGGAATTGCTCAGCCTATTATTATTCTTCTCCCAAATGAATCACATTTTTGATGGCCTAAACATGCTCGAAAACTCACAAAACTCTGCACACATGTCAAAAGTGGTGAAAATGTATGTCTGATATGGGTTTCAGAATTAGGCGTGGCAAAATGGCTTGATAGTGCCACCTACAACATTTCAACGAAGTGCCCCTTCCGCTACGTTTCACGTACAGGTATGAAATTCGGTAGACACATGTAACAGCCCAATACCTACAAAAAAGTCTCTGGTACGAAATCTGAAACCCAACAGGAAGTGAGATATTTTGAATGTTCTTTGCAAAATTGTTGCAAATTTTGCTATTTCCAGACGTTGTACTTTAACGAACTCCTCCTAGAGATTTAATCATATCATCATCATATTTGCACAGTCTAATCTAAAGGCCTTTGCGACGTTAAATTGCGAAGATCTTGAGTTTTCCCTGGAGGGCGTGTCCGTGGCGGCCTGACAAAGTTCGATGTTTCACCATGAAACAGGAAGTTGTTGTAACTCGGGCATACAATGTCCGATCTACCCCAAACTTCACATGTTTTATTAGAGTCCTGACCTGAAGACATCTACGCGCCAATATTCATTATAGTCAAAGCGCCATCTGCTGGCAGCAGGAAATGTGGCACATTGTAGTGACTTTGCCATATTTTGCCTATATTTACCGGCTTAAATGCATGTCGCCCACTATTCGCTGTTTTCCTGAGGCCACTGGGTGGCGGTGCTCCCGTGTGCGAGGGCCCTTTCATCGCTGCTTGCAGCTTTAATTATGAATGTTATTTTAGGTAGGTAATTTCGGAGGGGCTAGCAATAGCAAGCTTTGAAAGCATGAGATCCCACCCTCCCTTCAGAGTGTGTCCAAAGCCACACCTCCTCCAAACCTCGAGAGACTGTGTTAAATTACCTCATGTCTCAAATCATAACATTACAACAATAATGAATGTAAACAACTTATAGAGCTCTTACTTGTACCAACGTGACTGCTGCAGATTCATTTCAACATTGATAATGTTGACATAGAAATGCATAAATCCGAGTCTGGGGATGTAAACAGCTCCAGGTAGAACATCTGGTTTCCATCTCGTAATTATGGTTAAGACATGGCATAAATGCAGCATAAGCTTGTTGTTTTGGTTCAGGAGGAACTGTAAATGGTGGCTGCTTGTTTGCAGCGCTTGGTGATTGTCTGTTTACAACTCTGCATAGCCTCATGAAACGTGCTGATGATGTGTAATGTCTGTGCGAGTAGGTGCGTGGAGGTATGCAAATACATATGTTGATAGGTAGGTAGGACCAATCATCATGGACACGTTCCACCCAGTACACAACAGCTGCTGGCCTCATGTAGACGCCTGAGATCACTAACAGCAGAAACATCCAGAATAACGAGCAGCTGCTCAATAAACATTCTTAGAATAATCCTGTTAGTCCTCAGGTGCACTTAATGCCCATGTTTACATTGTACACCTGTATCATTTCGGCCGATTAGGAACATTATAACTATCACACTGAAATCTCCTGTATCTACATTGTTTTTGAAAGAAATGAATCCTTTTATTCAGCAAGGATGCATTCAATTGATCAAATAAATGCAGCCTTGGTGAGCATAAGAGACTTCCAAAACAGTCTTACCGACCCCAAACTTTCGAATCTGTGCTACATTGCTTTCCAAACCCCTGGTTGGGAAACCCTGATGCAGAAATTTGAGGATGCAGGAATTAACGGGCTGACCTTAAGGACAGTTCCACGCCGGGGGTCAATGACTCGTAAGGCTTTGTCTTTACAGGTGGTGCACAGCACGCTGCCCTCTCGGTTCCAGCACACGCTGTATATCAGGTCTGGATGGGCGTCACTCAGCTGGTACACCATCTCCCCGGTGCCCACATCCCACACACAAAGGACATTATCACATCCTAGAACATGGGCAAACAAGATCAAAATGTTACACTTTATTTCGATGGTCCACTTTTAACATTCTACTCACTAGGGTTGTCAAATGTACTGGTACTACTAAAAAAAGGTTCTGCATTTCTGCAGTACTGGTAGTACAGAGTACCAGGTATATTCAGTACCCGCTGATAGACGCTGCTTTCAAATGCTCTCGTTCGTGTTTGTTTGAGCGCTCTCTGAGCATCAAAGGTTTCTTTTTACAGCGTGTTTTTACGAGCGTTGAGCATTGAAGCAAATCACAATCATATCTGTTGAGCGCATGAACGCAATAGCCAATCAGAGGTGCTAGTCAGTAAACACTTTTCACACAGAGATTCTGGAAAATACACTGATAATGTGTCCCGGGATTTGTCCTGGGATCATTTGATTTTGGTTCATTCACACTGCCAGTGATTTTCTGGAATCTGTGCATGCGCTCACACACATCCCATAAAAATCCTGTAAAGATGTGAAATTGATGTGACGTGTAATGTCTCCACAGCATCTTAAGTTTGCAAATGATCTGCGATTGCTCTCTCTCGCGCTTGTGCAATTTTTTCTGATTCGAGTATACGCGTCCAGTTCCGCTAATGATCTCAGCTTCAGTGTCATCACTACGACACACCCCTTACGACATTGATCCTACCTTTTGTTCACACTGGGCGCGTTCCAGGACTGATCCCAGCAATGTTACTAGGTCCCCATCCCGGAATCGATCCCGGAATCAATCCCGGGACGTGTTTGCATTCACACAGAAGGCACTCTAGCAAATCTATAGCAATTTTCTAGGATCAACACTGTGTGTGAAACAGTGGCGTAGCAATCAGATTTCTGATTGCTTAAAAAATATATGAATTGTTGATTTGTTTCTCTAATTGTAGATTGACCAATCAAAATGCTGCGTGGTAAAATGCAACGGCTGTTTTCAAACTTATTGGTTTGATTATATCACATTTTGTGTGAAGCTTACGCTGTTATCTTCATTAACATGCGGTGACAACGGCAGGTGCAAAAAGTTAAATATTATGCTTTTTCAAAAATGACGTAAAGATGAGCAAGAAGAAGAAAATGTGCCATCTATATCAGAGCTTACTGCAGCTTTCTACGATGAGACAGCGAGTGAAGCGGGACCTGAGGCTTCCTATTTCCATGACATGACTGATATTTTTAATAATCGCCCCTGTAGACTCGCCTTGTCATGTAAAAGGTAATCCCATGGTTTGAATTATAGCTGCCGAGCTATGTTGTAGGCTGTTTGTTCTGCTGAAACAGTGAAGTAAATATGCTATAATTTTGAAGGTGTAAATGTGTTAAGTCTCGTTCACACAGAATGCGTTTTTGCTTTGAAAAACGTGAGACGCAGGCAGAGGAATGGGGAAAAAAACGCAAGTTCTCGAGACACGTTTTTTTAACAGTTGAACAGATTTTAACTTGAGCATTTTTAGAACGCTGTGTCATGCGCAAGACACTGCAAAAGACGCAAGCACAGCAGTTATATGTCTGTCTAGCACATGTTTACATAGAAAAACAATTGTAAAAGTAAAACAGAATAACTGCAAGAGTGCAGAATTCATTGAGCTTGCACTTTAGAGACTGACATTCTATAAAGGGAGGCTCTTCTCTTGCTTTCTGTTTATTACCCATTCACAATCTCAATACAAGTTTAGTTTTTCATGCTGCTCAGTACACTGCAAAGTTTCTGGATTGACAACCATATTTAAATGTGCCACTGAATCAGAAACTGCGATGATTGACAGTGATAAACAACGGACGAGACAAAACAGGACAACATTTTTTTGAAGTACTTAATTCAACAGTTTTTGCTCTGGTATCAAAATTGGTTCAGAGACATGTCAACTAACTCTCATTAGAGTATTAGTAGACTGTTAGTAGACTGTTAGGTTAGGGTTAGGTGTTAGGGTTAGTAGTATAAGTTGACGTGTAGTTGCAAAGTTACTTATAGTCAGTAGAATGTCTGTTGGGGAGCATCAAAACAAAACAGACAGTCTGATAATACTCTAATGACTGCTAGTTGACATGTATGTGCAAAGTTACTTATTAGAATGTCTAAAGTGGACAATCGAAATAAAGGGCCCTATTTTAATAATATGAGCACATGGTCAGAAGCACATGGCGCAGGTGCACTTTGGATTGTCCGAATCCACTTTTGCTAGTTTAAAGGAAAAAACGGTCAGAGCACCAGGCGCATGGTCCAAAAGGGTTGTCATGGGTGTGTTTTGGGCGTAAACGTGCAATAAACCAATCAGAGTGTCATCTCCCATTCCCTTTAAAAGCCAGTGGCGCTTGCACCATGGCGGATTCCCTATTTACATGGCGGAATTCGCGAGCGGAAAGACTGAACGCTTCTCTAGAGACGAATCCTTTTATTTTTAATATTTCAAATAATATGTGTGCTGCGTGTCCCTGTGTGTGTAATAAGCAAAGTGTATGTGCGTTGTGCACCCGCCTATAGGCACATATTACTAACGCGCCCTTAAAATAACACAAAAAATACTGCGCTATTGACTTTAGACCAGGTTTTTGTTGGTCAATGGCGCAGTCGTTTTCCGTTCCTCAAAATAGCAAAGCACCAACAATGCGCAGGAACACACCTTGTTTTCAGACCAGCACGCCCATGGGCGAAGAGATGGGCGCGAGTGCATTTGCTATTTAAACAACGTGGCGCAGGACGTGAAAATGATAACTGCGTCAGCCTGAAACTAGCAAAAAACACTTGCGCCTGGCATCGCATTGCGCCGGGTGTATGATAGGGCCCCAGTTTAAGAGTTAAGATTTGCATCTCAGATATTTACATGCTAATGCAAATCAAACCCAAAGCTGCCTTTCTTTGTCTGGTTGTGCACAAGCCTTTAAATCAAATCTGTGCATGAGCGGTTCAGTTTTATATATAAGAAATGTATTTATGTTACTTCTGTTGTGTATGTGTAGACATAGATATCAACCCCTATTTCTTAAAAAAAACCATTTCTAAAACCACTTTTTGCAATCCCTATTCATTTGTCTGCCTTAAGAGTGTCATGTCTTCAATTATCTTCACTTGGTGGCGTTTCTCAACAAATATTGATATATTAAATTAATTGAGATTTATGTAATTAGAGTCAGCCTATCATGCAATCCATTTTTAATCAACAAAACATCAACAAATGCCAACATCAAAAATTAGGGCTTGAGAAAAGATGTAAAGCAGGTTTAAGACACTAGAATTAGAGCAGATGCCAGAAATAGAGTGTGCCAGAACAGACTTAATCCAAGCACTGTGAGCCACAAAGTATATATAGACAAAGGAAGAGCTTACCTGCAGTCAACAGGATATTAAGAGCAGAAGGGTGCCAGGCTAGGATGCCCACTCTTTTACTGTGGCCCTCGAGGGTCACAGCAGCTTCAGACATGGGAGATGTAAGACCTCCATCAGGAATCTGCCAAATCTGTTATGCAAAAACGCAGTGCATCTCTTTTTAGATACACAAGTCTTCTGTGACACATGATCCTTCAGAAATCATACTAATATGCTGATTTGCTGCTTGAGAAACATTTACTATTATTATCAAAGTGAAATGAGAACAGCTGTGGTTTTTAATGTGTATAGAAACCATTTTTATTTGAAACAAAAAAAAATTGTAACAACGTAAAAGTCTTTATTGTCATTTCTTATTATTATCAATGTTTAAATAATACTGCTTAATATTTGTGTGGAAACTGTGATACACTACCATTCCAAAGTTCGGGGTAGATAGGATTAAAAAATGAATACATTTGATGACATTAAAAAGACACATTGAATTTAAATTGTTACAAAATATTTATATTTCAAATGTATGCTATTCTTTTGAACAATAAAATTTAAATAAAATTAAAATCCAGCATATTAGAATGATTTCTGAAGGATCATGTGACCCTGAAAACTGAAAGAATGGCTGCTGTGAAATAAGCATTGCGTCAAAGGAATAATATAAATATAAATAATAATATAAATATAATATATTATATTATATTGCATAAATATATTCAAATCAATTTAATTAAAGAATCCAGACAAAAAGTCACAATTTCCACAAAAATGTTAGGCAGCAAAAACATCTTCAACATATATAATATTAAGAACCATTGTTAATAATTGAGCACTGAGCATATTAGAATGATTTCTGATAGGTCATGTGACAGACTGGAGTATGGATGATGAAAATTCAGCTTTGCATCACAGGAATGGATTAAGTTTTAAAATATATTCAAATACAAAACTACAATATACAAAAATAATAATATTTAATATTTATAAAACACTGTTTTCAAAAACATTACAAAAATGAATTATTCCAAACTTTTGATTGGTAATATACAGTATGTATAGTATATGTAAAAATGTGAACTATATTTTTACATAGATTATTACAAGTTGTTTGGTTCAAAAACAGCATTTTAAGTCATACACAAGGACTGAAAAATAATTAGATAAATATTGAAAAACATTGTACATAAATGACAATATGTACCATATGAAGCCCCAGGGATGCTATCTAGCAATGAATATTCATAAAGACACCTTATTCAATATAAAATGGGAATAAAACAAACCTTGACAGTGCAGTCCTCTGAGGCACTGGCAATAATGTTGTCATCATGTGGGCACCACTGCACATCCAGCACTGGAGCGGCGTGTCCGCACACAGCCGGGGTGTTCTGGTCCACTCTACCGCTCTAATGGGAAGAGAAATAAAACACATTTTATAAAAATGTTAGTTTGATTATGCAAACTAGTGTAAATATCTTAAACACCAACTGCAAATCCTCATGGCACATTAAAGGCATTGTTTTTGCATATCGCAGAGAGAGTGCATGCCAACCTTGGCGAGCGGAAACACAAGAAAGGCTCCGCCTCCTCCAGCCTCAATGACAACAGCAATGAACTTCGGATTGGCAGCACACAGCGGACCGTCCCATGTCACGCGTGATACTCTGACATCATCAAGACAATGCTCAGCCTTCCAAGCCTGGGCGAACACATGCCTGAACTTACTCTGCCTGACAACACCCCTCCTGAAGGACATGACTGTGGGCAGAAGACTGGAACATACAGTTAGTAGATGTCATTAATGAATAAACCAATCATGGAATAGTATTATATGAATATTTCATGAAGCAAAAATAAATCATGTTAATAAATCATACATAAAATAATAATAACATAAAAGAAAGCAAAATAAATAAATGCAAGAAAAAAAGACTGATCACAATTCAATATGCAAATATTGCAATGACATCAATAAGTCGATTAGGTAAACTTCAATCTTAAAGGGGTCATGACATGAGAAATCAAATTTGCCTTGATCTTTTGACATATGAGAGGTCTTTGTACCATTAAAACATCCTGCAAGTTTCAGAGCTTAAAACATCCTCATTATTATAAACAAAGCATTTATTTAAATCAAGCTCCAAAAACGGCTCGTTTTGATATTGCAAGATCTGTTACATCACATGGGCAAATATATTTGCATATGACTGCCTCCAGAGTAGCCCTTACAAAAAATTTACGTAAAATATTACGTTTTTATACTTGAAATATACCTTTAACTGTAGCCTACTTTAACTCTTTCCATTTAAAAAAAAAAACATATTCTAGCTTCATGCATCCTTTTTTATCATCACTTGAATGTGGGTAAGTTTAATATTTAAAAAAAGCCACTTTTTAAACAAAAAGCTTAGAAAATCATATGCTTAGAATGCTTTATAGTTTTAAGTATATCTCGATCAAAAGAATGAGTACAAGTATAGGCCAAATATACTTACACTTTTCTGGCAGTATAACTCAAGTATACTTGTAATTTTAAAGGTGCACTATGTAACTTTTCTGTCCGCTAGAGGTTGCCTATTCAAAACAAAGGCCTGGTTTGATGACGCCAAGTTTGAGCGCAGAATCTTGGGACATGTGGTCTTCACCTCACAGCCGGTGGAAAAGAATTGGGATAGGACTCGGGCAGAAATCATGTTCATGGATCCGATTATTAATGTTACTGTAGTATAAAGCACAGCATTGTGGGAGCTGAGCAAGGCCGCTGGAGCGATTGTTAATAAGATGAATGCAACATACGCCTCGCGAGCAGCGGGACTTTTATTATGCCACAGCCGCCTGCGCCATTTCCGCTTTTCCGGTCATGAGTATGAGGTAACGCAGCTCTGTTTATCATATTAGATATATTTGAGTGTGTTGAAAATGATGTTATGACGTTACTCTGTGCGTTCGCTCGGCGGCTGCTATGACACTTGTTGCACACTGCAGTAAGAGTAAAGCGTTTCTGCAAAATAAAACCAGAAACCAAGGGTAACGCAGATGTGACGCAATTGACCGGCGACTCCCTCACACGTCCCGGTTCCTTGGTTAAAATAGCAATTTTCTCATGATTTACAAATAGTTGGAAACATTTGGGACATTGTACGTACTCAACTGAACAAAATATATAACACTGGTCTAGTGGTTTTTGGATATTTTACTGAAAAAAATGTTACATAGTGCACCTTTAAGTATATTTCTGAGAAGTAGCCTACATAAAAATTAGACAAAGTATACTTTCTTATTTTTTGTTTAAAAGAGGAATACTAAATAGCACACTTGAATAAACTTCTTTTTCGTAAGGGAAGACGATGACAAATAGTTCTGCATCATCTCATCATAGGCCCCGCCCATTGGCGTTCAGTCGCTTAACGGCTGACATTTGCCTTCACTGGATGGAACAGCAAGTAGGACCAACTATAATCACTGATGCTGTCTACCCTTGATAGTATACAGATGCGTGTTCAGTTTCTGAAGTACTCCACACCTTGAGTCTGTCGAAAACAGGTCAAATGGAAGAGTGAAATGGAATATTTGCTTTGTTTAAACAGCTCGTTTGCGTCTCTGTACAGACTTAAGAAAGATCCCAGCGTTGGAAACAAGCGGATGGTTTATTTTAATGGCATTTTGTTTTGTAAACGAGGCACAGTGTAATGGAGTTTGCATAGAAACTTGTTGAAAGATGAAGCAGCCAACAGTATTGGATCTGACTGCGGCTGCATCACAAATGATTTCATAATACTTTGTCTGTAAATGGTGGTTTTACGTAGATAATGTTTTCAAAACACACACTCACGTGCAATAGGGTTAGAGCTGAATTCATTAATTAAAAAGAATATTATACAAGCACTGCAAAAATGCTCATAACTGATCTCTAAAGACCAGAGAGGCTAATGGGATATAATGTGACTGGGACTAACAATCAGACTTTATATTCACATTTATTTTTCTGTTTTGTATAGTTCAAAGTATAGTATAGTTCATACTTTTGACAGCAAAAAAGCTATTGAAAATTACATAATTATTGTCTGACAAAAAAGATGTTCATCGAACACAAGATAGTAGTGGGGCATGTTGTCACACTAGCCTTATAGGCTTTTAAACGAGATTTAAATAGTAAAAATATTATGAAAACAAAATCCATGTAACAGCAAAGAATGTAACACAGCAATATCAACCATAATATAAATATCATTGTCTGCATTTGGCCATAATCTCAAAATTGCCAATTAATATGGTCTATTTACCTACTTTTTCTGTTCTATTGACCACTAGGTTATTAGGTCAGATATAGGCTTAAGTATTGAGGTAAAAGTGAGAGCTCCTCTTGTCCAGTGCAACTCTAGACGCCTGCAGCTCTCACGTGTCTGTGACTCTGCAGGATAAACATGACACAGCTCAAGTCACAAACCACAAACCATCGACATTTAAGGTCTAATGTTCGGTTACCTATGAATTACACATTCACATTCTAATGAGATTATATTGACTGTATATTTGGGTAAAGTTTTATCACTTTAATGAGATAAAAGAATCAACAGAAACATGCCAAACAGTAAAACTACCCGTGAACATCTCACTATAAATGGCTTACAACTTTGTAAATCCTAAAGTGTGGTCTAAAGGTTGCTTTCCAAGAGCAAGTTTTCATGGGACATTCCTGTGCACCTTTTCCCAATATTCTGCATTCACTGCAAATCCTGCAATTTTCTTTATTCTTTTACATGGGTTAATGACATTGCACTATTTTCGTCTGGATCTATTAAGTTATTCAAAAATACAGTGGCAAATGCAATTCATACAAACATTAAAACACCTTTCTGTGAGGTACTTTTTTCATTTCGGAATTGAATATATTGATTAGTGGTAGGGGTGTAGCAATATATTGTGTCACAAAATATCGCAATAAAAAAATGCAACAATATGTATATAGTGACAATCTGTATTGTGTATAGTTCACCCAAAATGAAAATTACTGTAATTAGTTTGTAGTCAGTACTACTACTAGCTAGGGATAGAACGATTACCGGTTTCACGATAAACCACGGTAAAATGTACTGACGGTTAGTAGTATCGTTTAAAATTTAACTATCATTAAAACCGTGTTTAATTATCACGATTTTGAAAACGCTGTTTTCTGAATGAGGAGAAATGGCGGAAGGCAGCGACAGCGCCGGTAGATTTCTCAGCCTTCTAAAATTACCACATCTGAGGTGTGGACATATTTTGGCTCTTACAAAAATCCTGAGGGGAACTTAATCGAAGATGGTCACCCTGTCCGCAGAACATGCAAAAAGAAAGTCGCTGTAATAGCGGGAAACACTTCAAATCTGCGAACGCAAGCAAGTAGACTTTGACCTCAATACCAAAACTACGTCTGGGAAATAATAACGTGAAGCTTGAGCCAAAGACGAACAAACAAGTTCAGACAAGACTAGGGTGACATTTAAGGGATAATAATGTATATTCATTGTACACTTATTACACAGATTTTCTTTACCACATACATAATTACGGGGACATATTGAATTGAGATTAATCTTTTAAGTCTTACCTGTTTATAAATCCATTTTGTACAGTGTACATAATAATCGTCCAGACAAGATGATCGTTATAGTAATAATTATAGTAGTATTAATAGTAAAGTCCTCTGATTTCATTTTCAATACAATCAAAAACAGAGACACAAGATGCATTTGAATGAAACAAGCGAGCACGCGCCCGTTGTGATACATGGATGTGCTGTGTTATAATGCGTTGCTATTGACGACGGTCATTATAAGGAAGTAAATGCCAACCATATAATCTTGCTTAAAATGCATAGAGCTGCTTGCTTTATTTGTTAATCAAATATAAAGCGTGTTGAAATGTTTTCAGTGTGTGCATCTGTTATTTTAGAACACTTTCATCTCATTTGAACAAAACCGTGATAATATTGATAATCGTGATATGAAATTTTCATACCGTTTCATCCCTACTACTAGCCTATATATAATGTTGAATATAATGTATAATAATGCAATGGGGGAATATTTGTGGGTCTTGATCATGCCAAATGCCTTATGTTTCCAGTAAAAAAAGTGTCCTACATTATTTTAAATGTTTCTAGTCAGTGACAGAGTGCAAGCATATTCGTCTAAAATAATTCTGTATTATCTTCAGAATCATGGATATTTGTATTCTGGTGTCACCATTGTCCTGTGCATTGTGTTACCAGCACCAAGTCCAAGCCTATTCATTTCCACCCCCAATGTAACTCCAGATTTAGCATTTTAATCAACAGTATATTTTTTGTTAACCTTTTACCATATGTCTGAGTATCTCAATAATATCATATCGTGAGTTCAGTATCTTGATATGTATCGAATCATGACATGAGGGTATCGTTACACTTCTAATTAGTGGTGTGGTTAAAAAAGTCTCAAAGTTGTACAAGTAGTTTCACAGAATCTTTATTATGTCTTTAAATAAATAAGCTGTTGTTTTAAATTAAATTAAATGAAAAGTTGTTATGTAAAGAGCAATGATCAGGTGTTATTTTTCAACAAGACAATGCTCTTGCCACAAATGACGTGGCTTGAGAAAAAGTCCATCGGGCTCATGTTTGGCCTGGTCAGAGTCCAGATTTGAACCCTATAGTGAATATTTGGTCTCATATTAAACTCAAACGAACTGGGAGACATTTTTCAACTACTCATGAACTGTTTGAAGCCATTGAGTGGAAAACTTCTTCCTGTTGAGTTTACCCACACGGCTTAATCATTAACAGAAAACAAAGGGGAAGTTCCTTTAACTACAGTTTTTTTACAATTCTTGTTTATTTTCTTCCAGTGATTTGAGATTAAAATGGTTAAATCCATTCAAAGAACACTAAATATTTTGCCATTTTTGGCTTGGACCCTTTTTTTTGTATACAGTACCGGTCAAAAGTTTGGAAACATTACTATGTTTAATGTTTTTGAAAGAAGTCTCCTTTGCTCATCAAACCTGCTTTTATCTGAACAAAAATACAGGGGGAAAAAACAGTAATATTGTAAAATATTATTACAATTTAAATAATGGTTTTCTATTTTAATATATGCCTACTTTAAAATATAATTTATTCCTGTGATGCAAAGCTACATTTTCAGCATCATTACTCCAATCTTCAGTGTCACATGATCCTTTAGAAATCATTCTAATATGCTGATTTATATATTTATTATCATCTGATATCAATGTTGGAAAAAGTTGTGCTTTTTTTGGAATCTGGGATACTTTTTTCATTAATGATTCATTAATGATAAAAAGAACAGCATTTATTCAAAATATAAATCTTTACAATCACTTTTTATCAATTTAACACATCCTTGCTGAATAAAAGTATTAATTTCTTTCAAAAAAAGAAAGAAAATAGCTGACCCCAAACTTCTGAACGATAGTGTATATTGTTACAAAAGATTTCTATTTTAAATCAATTTCATTTTTTTTTTTTTTTTTATTCATCGGATAATCCTGAAAAAAAGTATCACAGGTTATATAAAAATATTAAGCAGCTCAAAGGTTTCCAACATTAATAATTAATCATCATATTAGAATGATTTCTGAAGGATCATGTGACACTGAAGACTGGAGTAATGATGCTGAAAATTCAGCTTTGATCACAGGAATAAATTATATTTTAAAGTATATAAAAATAGAAAACCATTATTTTAAATTGTAATAATATTTCACAATATTACTGTTTTTATCAAATAAATACAGGTTTGATGTGCAGAAGAGACTTTTTTCAAAAACATAAAAAATAGTAATGTTTCCAAACGTTTGACCAGTACTGTGCATGTATGTATGTGTGTGTGTGTGTGTATATATATATATATACACACACACATACACTGTCATGTGTGTGTTTATGACAAGACCAAGACACAATCTAAAATATAACCGCAAAAATGCTCTAATGACATGAATAACATATGAACTGGTTACATTCATTCGTACCTCTGTTTGGGGTTTTCCTTCTTCTTTATTTTCTTCCCTGTTCCCTTTCCTTGGAAGAACCTGCTAAAATTAATAACGCGGGTAGAAAAATATGATCTATATAAATGCAGGGATCTATATAAACTACACTAATCCTTTGAGTGTGTTGTTATCTCCGGGATATTCTGCATGGTCAGGTGGAACAGATATGTCCAGTTCAATTGTAGCAGGCATCGACAAATTAATCCATATTATCAGGGGAAATAAATGCACAATTGTGTGTTTTCAAAAGATATACAAAGCTGAAATGAAAACCGTACAGTGCGGGAAGTTAAAATAAATCGGGAAGAGCGTCGACACCGGTGAAGGAGAAAAGATGATGGGTGGTAAATTCCTTAGCGAATGTGCCTAGAATTAAAAGCAGCGATGTGTGAAGCTCGCCATGGTGAGCAGTCAACAAAATGGCGATACGCCTTTTTCACGAAATAAAAGTCCTTTTCTGAGCGCTTTGTGACCATTTAAGATTTCATTATTAATAACCCAATGAACTACGTACTAGAATGGGGTTCATCAATATCTGTCTACTGCATATTCTCCACTTGATAAACACTATTTTTTTGTGAGGGAAACTGCAGGCAAAATACAAACATACAAAATAAAACATTTCCGAGGCTATTTCTTCCATCATCTTCCACTTTTCAAAATAAAAGTCAAAGTTTCCTGCACTAATGCTGCGTTCTAGGCAGGTTTCTGATACCTTATTTTAATAAACGATTTGGTTTTTAATGTACGACTTTCATAAACACCGCACCCGTAGGGGGGCAGCCATTGTTGTTTTGCGGGATCTATGTGGCGGGTTCAATGTGACGTCAGAGCTCGTAACTGGGAGTACATCGACCTAGTACGAGGTCACGGGTGGGAGGTCACGGGTTTGACTGCCGTTCCAGTGCACTTTCACGGGTAGAAGGTTGGAAAAACACGGGTTACGGGTTGCCTGGAACGCGGCATAATATTCAAGCATCGTGATGGAAAATGACATATTCAGGGCTGCACACACTCAGTCAGTGTTTCAACCGCGGATAAAACAGCGTATAGCCTTCAAAAAAGCCATTCAGTGTCTACAAACTGTATAGTTAGCAAAAAATGTGATTTTGAGAGGAAAATCAAAAAAAAGAAAGAACCTAGGTAGGTATCCAAATGAATAGAATCGCAAGCTTTTTCATCGAATCTTGAAATTTTTAACTCAAAAGTTGGCAGCCCTGCATACTTAATAGGCAATTCAATCAAATTTTCTCAATACAGTCTTCATTACCAACATCTTGGCCAAACAGTCTCCAAAACTCACTCACCAACAAAACACTTTATATATCCCAAAATAAGCTCGTTCCACCATGCAGGCAACAATTCTCATTCAGAAAACATAGGCCTACATTGCCATTGATTCACACTGACATAAAAAACTCTAACAACGTGGAGCATTACATAGGCTAAATGATAAACTTTGATCTTTGAAATTTGAATGACTGTTCACATAAATCAGTTTCCCCCACAATCCAAAGACAGGTGATTTGAAGACGTTTGTCTGTAGGTGTGAGTGTGAATATGAATGTGTGTGTGTCATCCCTGTGATGGACCGGCCTTCTGTCCAGGGTGTTTTCCTGCCTATGACCCAAGACTGGGTCTGGGAAAGACTCCAGCCTCCCCATGACCCTATGTAGGACAAATGCTTTAGAAAATAAATGGATAGATGGATGGATGGATGTTTGCAGTTTGCAAACAAAATCATTCTGAAGCCATTCTGAAGCCATCCTGATTTACCAAAAGATGACAGAGACTAAAAATAGGACATCTGGGTATATGCTTTCAGCTGAAATTTCAATTAGTTGTGTTTGTAATAATTATTATTTAATTTAATTGTAAATATTCTGCTAAGATTTTATATTTCAATATAATTACTGCAGAAATGCACAAAGTGCCATCATTCTGATTTGTCTGTGCTTTTATCAGTTTTAAAAGCAGTATGTTAGCACGTGCTGCAAATATATGGTGTTGTATGATGGTGAAGTATGACAGAAGCGTTCATGGATTTTGGAAAATGTTGTCACTGAATGCATTTTGTGTGAAAGCAATGAAAAATGATTCGCAGTTTGGTCCGCATATAAAGAGTTTTGATGTGGCTTCAGTATTGACCAATGCTTAAATTAATATATAAGGTTCCATTCTTTCTCATTTTCTAAAATGGTATTGGCTAATCTCAAAGTATCCACTGTTTTATTGCTAATCTCAAAGTATCCACTGTTTTATTGTAGTATTTTGGTGGAAATTATGGTTAATATGGTCCATTTTTCTAGGTGAATCACCACTGTATCGATTTAGGCTGAAAAGTACCAAACAATGATGTTCTGATTCATCATTGTGTTTTCTGAAATTAATCTAACATGGATACATGCAGTATAATTAGGGATGATTTAATAACTCATCATTAACGCCACCCCCCAAACAATGTAGTGAACTGAATACACCAAAGTTACTCACCATCAAGACCCATTTAAGGCTTTATATTTTGTTATATAGAAAGGTCACAGAAGTATCTCAGGAGCTTGCGGTAATTAAAACTAAATGCATTTAAAGCTTTAGTACATAATGAAGTATAAGTGTTGTAAACAAAGACAATTTGCGAACACGCAGGAGTCATTCTGAAAATATGGTAATGCAATACTTCATAATACTATTCATGCACTGGGAAGTTTCACAATACACAATAGACACATAAAAAAAATATTTCAAAACACCATTTGACATCTTTTTGGATTACAGACATTATGGTCAAAAAGTCACAGTGAAGGATTAACCGACCAGAAAAGTTTGTGTAGTAGTTTCTCCCTCAACAGTAATTCAAGTGAAGCCTTATGTTGCAATAATAATAAAAAAAAGATCTTAATTCCATTCCCTGGTCACACAGAGGAGCTCAACTCCGGTGGTCTCCAGTTAATCTGTACCTGAAACACATTTTGTGCCCCATAATGCTCAATCATCCCAGTTCCAGAATACATGCTGGTTTATGCAACTATTTGAGGGACTATTTGAGCAATGCTGGGATTGTTTTTCAGGTTTGAGTTTGGTTAGATGGTGGCCTGATAGTTCCGTTCATGTTTTTGCCACCTTGGGAATGTACTCATATAAAAGTTCATGTAATAGTTCCATTTTTGAGTTTGTTATTGTCAAGACACAGCTCTTGGAAGAGTGAATTTACAGAAGAGCACATCCTTCTCCTGTAAAACAACTGAGTTTAAATGGCTATAAATTCAAGACTCTTCTAACGCAAGACGCTTCCAAACAAACGCTAAACGATCTGAGCTTTGTGGATAGTTGGGCTATGCGGTGGGAGGAAAAGTTTTGCGTTGGCCGGGAGCAGGATGTTGTTTGGTTTCGACTTGGGCCGTAGAGTGCCATTAGTGCGCTCAAAATGGTTGGATAACGCCTCAGATATCTGTGAACTCGCTGTCTCGCTGCTGCCATTTTCAAAGCCATCAGGCTCCATTAAACCTCTGTGGACTCCTGAATCCGTAGGGCTAACAGAATCTTCTTCCTCTTCGTCTGTAAGAGTCGGGTACGTGGATACTAAAGGTGAGTGATGTCCTCTGCTGCCCCCTCTGCTACTTCCTCCAGATTGCGGCCTCCCCTCTCCTGGGAGAATAGCACTGCCGTTCCGAGATCGAACTATTTCAGTGGGCTGGTCCATTGTATAAGAAGAGGGGTGGAGAGGAGGGAGAAGTTGGGTTTCCTGTGTAGCAAAATTGTAAATAGTGATTAGGTCCAATTTCACAAGCACATTTATTTGATAAAGCATATGTTAACTGTGTTAGTATTACTAAACAGTTCAGAAATAAGGGCTAGATGTATTGGATCATATATAATAATTTTGTATTATTAAGGACTGTTCCCACTAAGGATGATTACTATAATGATAACAATAAAGATAAAGTTCTAAAAATCCTTCTCTATATTAAAGAATAGCTGTTCACACCACAGCTATAATGATAACGGCACAAAGAAACTATATCGTTGGAATCACTTTCAGAATAATTTTTTCCAGCTGATGAATGACAAAAACATTGACAGCCAATCAAAATCCATCCTACTGTACTCAAACTCAAGTATTTAAAGTGACAGACAAGCACGCGCTTAGAATAAACAGAACAATATCATCGTCCGCTGGTGTGGACGCTAATATAGTTATCTTTATAGTTATCATTCTAGGAGTGAACGGCCCCTTAGAGTATTTGTCTGGAATTTAGGGTAAAACACTATAAAGGGCTTAATATACACTATATTGCAAAAGTTTTGGGACACCTGCCTTTACATGTACATGAACTTTAATGACATCCCATTCTTAATCCGTAGGGTTTAATATGGAGTTGGCCCACCTTTTGCAGCTATAACAGCTTCAACTCTTCTGGGAAGGCTTTCCACAAGGTTTAGGAGTGTGTTTATGGGAATTTTTGACCATTCATCTAGAAGCGCATTAGTGAGGTCAGGGACTGATGTTGTCCTGGCTCAAAGTCTCCGCTCTAATTCATCCCAAAAGTGTTCTATCGGGTTGAGGTCAGGACTCTGTGCAGGCCAGTCTAGTTCCTCCAAAACCAAACTCGCTCATTCATGTCTTTATGGACCTTGCTTTGTGCACTGGTGCGCAGTCATGTTGGAACAGGAAGGGGCCATCCCCAAACTGTTCCCACAAAGTTGGGAGCATGAAATTGTCCAAAATGTCTTGGTATGCTGAAGCATTAAGAGTTCCTTTCACTGGAACTAAGGGGCCAAGCCCAACCCCTGAAAAACAACCCCACACCATAATCGCCCCTCCACCAAACTTTATACTTGGCACAATGCAGTCAGGAAAGTACCGTTCTCCTGGCAACCGCCAAACCCAGACTCGTCCATCAGATTGCCAGACAGAGATGAGTGATTTGTCACTCTAGAGAACACGTCTCCACTGCTCTAGAGTCTAATGGCGGCGTGACTTACACCACTGCATCCCACGCTTTGCATTGCACTTGGTGATGTAAGGCTTGGATGCAGCTGCTCGCCCATGGAAACCCATTCTATAAAGCTCTCTACCCACTGTTCTTGGGGTAATCTGAAGTCCACATGAAGTTTGGAGGTCTGTAGCTATTGACTCTGCAGAAAGTTGGTGACTTCTGCACACTGTGTGCCTCAGCATGCGCTGAACCCTCTCTGTGATTTTACGTGGCCTACCACTTCGTGGCTGAGTTGCTGTTGTTCCCAATTGCTTCCACTTTGTTATAATACCACTAACAGTTGACTGTGCAATACCTGAATTCAATGATTTGGAGGGGTGCCCCAATACTTTTGGCAATATAGTGTAATTAGGCTACATTTTGGTGTCCTGTTACTGGTTACTGGTATCTATTAGATGTTTTGGATAAAATTGTATCTAACATAAAATGAACAAATCATGAAAAAAGGCTAGTTTTAACCATAACAAGTTTACCAAGGTACCACATTTTTACGTAGTAACAGTTCTTCAGCAATTAATTTTAATTTTCTCATTTTATTTTTTCCACAATTGCATTGTTTACTTTTTTGTTAAACCTTGTTACCAAATTATTGTAAGAAAAAATTATTTAATTTTGTTAATCTATATAAATCAAAAGTCTGGCGTCGAAGGAAGGTGTTGGATGGGATTGGGGGTTGAAAGAAATCTCTTACACTCACCAAGGCTGCATGTATTTGATAAGAAATACAATAATACTGTGAATTATTATTACAAGTTTTCTATTTGAATATATTTTAGTAATTTATTCCTGTAATTTTCAGCATCATTACTCCAGTCTTCAGTGTCACATGATCCTTCAGAAATCATTCTAATATGCTGATTTGCTGCTCAAGAAACATTTATTATTATTATTATCACAATGTTGGAAACAGTTGTGCTGCTTAATATTTTTGTGGAAACCATGACCATTTTTTAGGATTCTTTGATGACTAGACATGTTAATAGAACTAGAAATATAAATATTTTGTAACATTAAACATTTCTTTACTGTCACTTTTGATCAAGAAAATGTGTGCTTGTTGAATAAAAGTTTTGAACAGTAGTTTATACGAAGTTTCCCATTAACTATAAATGTAGTCCCAAACTAACTAACCCAGACTTAATAAATACTAAAATTGAGCAAAAGTAACAGGGTTACAAAAAATTGCAAACCTCATTAATTAAATTAATTTAATTTAAGATAATTTTGACTGAAAATTTGAAAATTAAGCTGTATTTGTGGAAAGTGGCATACATCAACCACCAGAGACAGCCTTTGCAATTCACAGGCCATTTCAATGAGTGAGTCATTGTCTTAACGAGTGAGTCATTGAATCGTTCAGTCAAACTATTTGTTCAAAGCGGTTGATTCATGACAAAGCAAGTAAATGTCTGTATCCGAAAAGGCTTGTTGCCTCGCTGCCCTATAAGGCAATGACTTTGCAGGCAGTGTTTGCGCATAAAGGCACCTCACAAAACGTACAGACTTCTGAGGCAGCGTAATGCTTTAATGATCTACAGCAAAACAGAGAGAGCTTTGGTGATAACTAAGCGAATATTTAATTGCTAAAATAGTAATTTTATGCTAGAAATGACATCAAAAGTGGAAAACATTGGTCAAAAACGTACATTTACACCCAAACTGACCAGCAACCACAACTTTCAGACACTATATTTATTTTTTAACTGTCATGGACTGGAACGCACAGGTTTGTAGGATAAGCGAAGGATACATATATGCTGCCTTCAAAAATCGATCAGATGAAGGTGTCTTAGGAGACAGGAACACTTCAGATTGGGACGTGCCTCGATGCCTTCCTACCTTTGAAAGCATCCTCCGAAGGCAGCATTTTTTAGATTTCGGATACAGCCACTGTCTTAATAAGTGAGTCATTGAGTCAATAATTAGACCGATTCATTCAAAAATCACTGTGTTGCTCGGAGATGCAATGGCTCTAATACTGAGGATTTGTTTGGAACTATTTTATTTGGCAAAATAGAGCAAAAACAGACAAATCTAAGTCACCTAATATTAACTTTGTTTATTACTGTATAAAATTAATATCACATTTGCAAACGTGCTGATATTCAGGAAAAACACCACTCTTGCTCGTGTGGTATCGCTTATAAATATTTTAAAAAAAAATTATAGAGACATTTTCCCACCATATCTTAGATTTTGAGGGCATTTTTATTCATTTTGGCTGCATTTAGTAAGATTTTGGGGGCATACTTAAACTTAATAAATGTTTGTTTTAATTAGCCTAGTTATTCATGTTGCCATGGTTGGAAGTATCCTTAAAATAGGTAGTATAGGTTATTTCGGTATGTATTTGTATTTATGTATAAATGATGATACATTAGCTAAAAGATTTATTCTATGATAGTGTTTTTTTTTTTTTTTTTCTAGGGACCTGAGATGCAAATTAGCTTATGCTATACTCTCAATGTGCAATACATATTTTCCAGCTTTCGACTGGAATCACGTTTTTTGTCCCTATTCAAATAAACTAAAATAAATACATTTTTATTAATTTTGGTTGCATTCGAGGCATGCTCCAAGACCCCTTTAATTTCCGCCCCTGGTGTGTGTGTACAGCGTGATGCCGGGGGACAGGGCTCTTTTTCGAGCTCAAGCGGAGGTCCCTTCTGTTACGAGGCCCGTTTCAAGTGAAACAGGTGAAACATAGCAAAGGCCGCTACTGTCAACCACATGTATCTCATACCTGTGACATGTTACTGTCCTCTTCATAAGACTCCATCATAATTCGAGTGGATTCTCTATCAGATCTCTCCATCAGTTTGTCTCGACCTCTTCTAGATGTGTTAAAAATTGCAGGGCGTCCAAGTGAGTCCACCCCTCCCAGCGTGGAACGACTCTCCCTGGAGCGAGGACGTTCCTGTGAAAGGAAACGTTTAGGGTTTCAATGCGTTTTATGAGAGGAAAACAAAGCACAAGCAATATACCTGTGAAAACAATAAAGACTGTATTATTCTGCCTATATATGTATAATATCAAACATCTGCAGAGTGTGACTGGTAAATGCATAAGAGCATTTTTAAAAACATTAAAAGAGAGACGAACCAGTGAGGAGAGACTTGTGCGTATCGTCCCTTCAACTTTTAAAGGATGATTGTCCTCCTTTTAAAAGAAGACAGAGACAGCAAAATTATAGGGATGGTGATATAATATACAATAATATACATCCTTGTTTATATGCATACCCAAAAAGATACTCAAGCCAGATGTAAAAAAAAAAAGTCTGTATTACTATAATAGCTCATATTAATAGCTAATAATAATAGCTAATATTGTATTGTTACCACAATTGATGTCTTTTCTGTCTTTTTTCTTATAATATTTGTTACTACTATTATGGATGTAATTTCTGTTACACCTATTTTTTTCAGCCAATATATCCAACTGTTGATTGTCTTTACTAAGATTTCAGGTACCATCCAAATATAAGGGACTGTTGAAATGACTGAATAAAAAAATACGAATGCATTTATTTTAAAGAAAGATAGTATAAGAAGTTCCTGTTCATATAAAACATTTCATAGATTATGGAAAGTTTAAAAATTATAAAACGGTATTCACCGATCAGGCATAAAATTATGACCACCTTCCTGTGTTGTTCCCCCTTTTGCTGCCAAAACAGCCCTGACCCGTCGAGTCATGGACTCCACTAGACCCCTGAAGGTGTGCTGTGGTATCTGGCACCAAGATGTTAGCAACAGATCCTTTAAGTACTGTAAGTTGCGAGGTGGGGCCTCCATGGATCGGACTTGTTTGTTCAGCACATCCCACAGATGCTCGATTGGATTGAGATCTGGGTAATTTGGAAGCCAAGTCAACACCTCAAACTCGTTGTTGTGCTCCTCAAACCATTCCTTAACCATTTTTGCTTCGTGGCAGGGCGCATAATCCTGCTTTCAAGAGGCCACAGCCATCAGGGAATACCGTTTCCATGAAAGGGTGTACATGGTCTGCAACAATGCTTAGGTAGGTGGTACGTGTCAAGGTAACATCCACATGGATGGCAGGACCCAAGGTTTACCAGCAGAACATTGCCCAAAGCATCACACTGCCTCTGCCGACTTGCCTTCTTCCCATAGTGCATCCTGTGTTTGCTAGGTAAGCGACGCACATGCACCCGGCCATCCACATGATGTAAAAGAAAACGTGATTCATCAGACCAGGCCACCTTCTTCCATTGCTCCGTGGTCCAGTTCTGGTGCTTTCGGCGGTGGACAGGGGTCGGCATGGGCACCCTGACTGGTCTACGGCTTTGCAGCCCCATACGCAACAAACTGTGATGCACTGTGTATTCTGACACCTTTCTATCAGAACCAGCATTAACTTCTTGAGCAATTTGAGCTGCAGTAGCTCGTCTGTTTGATCGGACCACACGGGCCAGCCTTCGCTCCCCACGTGCATCAATGAGCCTTGGCCGCCCATGACCCTTTCGCCGGTTCACCACTGTTCCTTCCTTGGACCACTTTTGATAGATACTGACCACTGCAGATCGGGAACACCCCACAAGAGCTGCAGTTTTGGAGATGCTCTGACCCAGTTGTCTAGCCATCACAATTTGGCCCTTGTCAAACTCGCTCAAATCCTTACGCTTGCCCATTTTTCCAGCTTCTAACACATCAACTTTGAGGACAAAATGTTCACTTGCTGCCTAATATATCCCACCCACTAACAGGTGCCGTATATATATATATATATATATATATATATATATATATATATATATATATATATATATATATATATATATATATATATATAGCATGTTAGAATGATTTCTGAAAGATCATGTGACACTGAAGACTGGAGCCTTCACAAAAAAAAATTATGTTTTAAAATATATTAAAATAGAACAGCTATTTTAATCACTAATTACATTTCACTATATTGCTGTTTTTATTGTATTTTTATCAAATAAATGCAGCCTTGGTGTGCATCAGAAATACTATCCCAAACCAAATCATCAATAAACATGTTTTTAAAAAAGTGTGTGTATATGGATTTCTTACCGAGTATCTGTTGTCTGTGCTGCTTGAGTTCACTCTCCTGAACGAGGCTTGTCTTGACAGAGTGCTGATTTCCTCTCTTATAAAGACAGTAAGACAGACAGATTGAAGCACTCTCTCAGATTGAAGAACTCTCATATTCAGATCAGTCATGCAAATTATTCAGTGTTCAGAAAGAAAGATGAAACTTCGTACTTTTTTTCATTCAGCTCTATTGCCAGTTGTTGATTCTTGCGTTTATAGTGGCGGTTTACCGAAATTATTATTACGATAAGAGTGAGAACAACCACTGCAGCAACACCGGCAATAATAATCATCATCATGTAGTTCACTGATGTGGTCTGAACCGACTCTGAAAGAAACATGCAAAAAAATCTACTTATTTGTTGTACAGTATATTCAATTACTATTGTATATTGTATTCAATTTAGTGCATGCATCATATATACTTCTTTATGGTGCCTTTATTTCGAAAAGCCCAGCTTTCACATTCTACCTAACTACCTAACTTTCACATTCCATGGATCAAAAAAACAAACAAACATACATACATGTTGGGAATGACATGAGGCTGAGTAAATTATGACAGTATTTGGATTTTTGGATGAACTATTCATTTAATTTTATAGGTTAAGAGACACGCAATTGCATAATATTTTCACTAGATGATAGCACTGTGCACTGCACTTCAACATGAGTGAAGGTTTTTCGATGGGACACACACCTGATATACTTATTGAAATCTCAGCTTTTCCAGATCCCACCAGACTGGTGGTGGTGCAGATGTAATCTCCTTGATCTGTCAGGCGGAGGGGCATAGAAAAGCGCAGAGTCCCGCCGTCCACCGTCACACCCTCTGGTAGAGCTTGACCTTTCCTGTGTAAGCAAAGAAATACAATTCAATCCCCAAATACAAACCAGGCATTGAAAACAATAGAATGCTTTGGTCACCTATACTGAAGGATTCAGTGCATAACAAACGATTAATGCTTAATTATTTCATTAATGTCAACTTAAAATGTCCTTGTATCACTTTCACTTTTTTTGTCCATCATTTTGTCACTGAAAATATCTATCAGAATGTCTTTGAATAGCATAGGTTAAAGTCAGCATAATACTGAAGTTGTGATAATCTTTTCTTCACTATTATGACGTATGTTCAAGTGAAGCGGACAAAGATTTTGTCCATCAGGAATTTGTTGGATCATTAGATTGTTATGGTTTGCTATTGGTGAATCTCATGTGAGTGGCAGTTTGCCCTGCCCCTCGTGCCAGTAAACACTTCATCAGAGAAGAGAAGAGATGTCGCGACAAGAGGGAGGGGAAGTTATATTCCATAAAAAAAAATAAGAAGTCAATTTTGATTTCATGGTGACTTAAAATCAACTGAATTCATAGAGTGCTTTAAGACCCAGGGAAAAAAGTTTTTTGAATTTAGTATTTTTTCATGTTTTTACATTGTTTAGAGCATAAGAAACAAATGGGGGAAAAAACATTTGGAAAAAACAATGGGATTTTTTAAATTCACCAATCATGTTTAGGTTTCAGGATTTTTGTTAACTAAACTTAGTTTAAAGATGATTCTCAACTATGTTATGAAAGATATAACGGATATACCATTTTACTTTATGCAATATGTGGGTAAAATGGCCATACATGGATTTTCCCATTCAATGCAATGTATCTACACTGTCTCTAATTTGCATATTAATGTGTTCTTGGAGCAACATGTAATTAAAAAAAGAAGTGTAATAGTTGGCACTTGGCAACATTTTCATAATAATATCTAATATTTTATAGGAATATTGATATGTAATTTCTTTCTTAATTCATTACATTTATATAGCACTTTATATGGAAGGGCGGGGGGGGGGTCTCCTCAACCACCACCAATGTGCTGCATCCACCTGGATGATGCGACGGCAGCCATATTGCACCAGAACGCCCACCACACACCAACTGATTGGTGGAGAGGAGACAGAGTGATGAAGCCAATCAGTATATGAGGATGATTAGGTGACCATGATGGATAGAGGCCAATGGGCAAATTTGGCCAGGATGCCGGGGTTACAGCCCTACTCTTTTTCCAAAGGACATCCTGGGATTTAATGACCACAGAGAGTCAGGACCTCGGTTTAACGTCTCATCAGAAGGACAGTGCTTATTGACAGTATAGTGTCCCCATCACTATACTGGGGCGTTAGGACCTACACAGACCACAGGGTGAGCACCCCATGCTGGCCTCACTAACACCTCTACCAGCAGCTACCTAGTTTTTCCCAGGAGGTCTCCCATCCAGGTACTGACCAGGCTCAGCCCTGCTTAGCTTCAGTGGGAAACCAGTCTTGGGCTACAGGGTGATATGGGTGATTCTTCACTTGTTGTGTCTCCCAAATTGCCTGATAAACATGACTTAAGTCCTGTGTCCTCTATAGAGGACATGTATGAAATCAATGTTTTGTAACAGAAAGTCATATTTTGATTAGAAACCCCATAACATTTTCCTGAGATGTTGATTTATAACAAACTATTTGAAAATTAGTCATATTTAAATGATAACTACAAAATATTACAAATTATTATCATATTTCCATAAGAATGCAAAATTTTATCATTCAGTCATTTTTAAAGACCAATGAGAAGTTGTTGTCCTGGTGAAACCTCAAAACAAATGGTATCTCTGAAAAGCCCTGCATGTGCTCTTCACAGGACATCTAGACTTAAAACTGTGACATGTATGGTGTCAGAGAAATTCACTAAAATATAAATGTCCTCGTGGACAGTGGCACCCAGGAGGTTAAAGCAGTAGTTCAATTCAGTTCAAATCAAGTTTGTCAATTCAAATTTTATAGCGCTTTTCACAATACATATTGTGCATCAATACATATTTCAAAGCAGCTTTACAGAAAATGCTTGTTTCAAATGTTATGATAAGGAAGTATTAATACAGCAATATAATATACAGCTATAATAGAATACACTATACTGCCAAAAGTTTTTGGATGTCTGCCTTTACATGCACATGAACTTTAAATGACATCCCATTCTTAATCCGTAGGGTTTAATATGGAGTTGGCCCACCCTTTGCAGCTATAACAGCTTTAACTCTTCTGGGAAGACTTTCCACAAGGTTTAGGAGTGTGTTTATGGGACCTTTTTATCATTCTTCTAGAAGCACATTTGTGAGGTCAGGCCTGGCTCACAGTCTCCGCTCTAATTCATCCCAAAGATTTTCTATCGGGTTGAGGTCAGGACCAAACTCGCTCATCCATGTCTTTATGGTTCTTGCTTTGTGCACTGGTGCGCAGTCATGTTGGAACAGGAAGGGGCCATCCCCAAACTGTTCCCACAAAGTTTGGAGCATGAAATTGTCAAAAATGTCTTGGTATGCTGAAGCATTAAGAGTTCCTTTCACTGGAACTAACGGGCCAAGCCCAACCCCTGAAAAACAACCCCACACCATAATCCCCCCTCCACCAAACTTTACACTTGGCACAATGCAGTCAGGCAAGCACTATTCTCCTGGGAACCGCCAAACCCAGACTCGTTCATCAGATTGCTAGACAGAGAAGAGTGGTTCGTCACTCCAGAGAACACGTCTCCACTGCTCTAGAGTCCAGTGGCGGGTGCTTCACACCACTGCACCCGATGCTTTGCATTGCACTTGGTTAACTAATCTAAAGTCCACATGAAGTTTGGAGGTCTGTAGCTATTGACTCTGCAGAAAGTTGGCGACTTCTGCGCACTGTGTGCCTCAGCATGCGCTGACCCCGCTCTGTGATTTTACGTGGCCTACCACTTCGTGGCTGAGTTGCTGTTCTTCCCAATTGCTTCCGCAACCTATCACAGTACCATGCTTGAATTCACTGAGCTCCTGAGAGCAACCCATTCTTTCACAAATGTTTGTAGAAGCGTCTGCATGCCTAGGTGCTTGATTGTATACACCTGTGGCCATAGAAGTGGAGGGGTGTCCCAATATTTTTGGCAATATAGTGTACATGTCATGTGGTTAGTTAACATCATGTATTCAGCTAAGCAGAAACAAACTAATGGCAGCAATTAAAACTGGTTTTGCTTCAGGATCCAGTTTTTTTTTTTACATTGGACATGAAGTGACGGCTCGACAAAGATTTTGTTTTTACCTGACATGTCACTGTAAAACGTTTTTCGAAGCTGTAAATAAAACAAAGATTTTTGGAGTATAAAAAAGGTTACACTATAGTTAGTACATTCTACAAACTAAGTAACTTTGCAACTACATGTCAATTAACTCTCATTCATTTGCAGCTACAGGATATGTCAACTAGCTCTCAGAGTATTAGTAGACTGATAGGTTAAGGTTAGGATTAGTAGAATAGGTTGACGTTCTTTCAAAGGTACTTTTAGGCCTGGTTTCACAGACAGGGCTTAGATTAAGCCAAGATTAGGCATTAGTTCAATTAGGACATTTAAGTAGCTTTTATAAACATGCCTGGTGTGCATCTTGAGACAAAACAATGGGACAGACATATCACCATGTAGCCTGAAGCTAAGCAGGGTTGGGCCTGGTCAGTACCTGGATGGAATACCTCCTGGGAAATCCAGGTTGCTGTTGGAAGAGGTGCTAGTGAGGCCAGCAGGGGGCGCTCACCCTGTGGTCTGTGTGAATCCTAGCGCCCCAGTATAGTGATGGGAGCATTATACTGTCAAAAAAGCACCGTCCTTCGGATGAGACGTTAAACCGAGGTTCTGACTATCTGTGGCCATACAAAAAATCCGGTAACACTTTACAATACGGGTGCACTAATATGCATTAATTCATGCTTAACTAATGCACAGATAATTATGAGTTAATCTATGACTCATGAAGAACTAAACCATTTATTAATGATTACTGCATCAGCAACTAATGAAGATTATATATGATTAATAGATTAAGTAATCATTAAATTGTTATTAGTTAAATGTGTCATATTGTATTAATTCCCTAATAACATATTATATTAACTAATAGTGTAAATTCATATGTTAATTACTACAATGGGTCAAAGCCATGCATTTCAACTTTCAGTTGTCTGCTTTAATCATTAGCTAACGATTTGCAAAGGTATCATTATGTTATGACTTTACTTGTTGAAGCACAATTAACTAATTCAAAATTAACTAATTCAAAATTATTAACTAATTAACTAATTCAAAATTAACTAATTCAAAATTAATTCATTCAATTAATTCAAAATTAATTCAAAACTTATAACCACAATGACATATTACTTAACAATTAGTTAATAGCCATGTGCCTCAACAAGTAAAGTCATAACATAATGATACCTTTGCAAATCGTTAGCTAATGATTAATTAAAGCAGACAACTGAAAGTTGAAATGCATGGCTTTGACCCATTGTAGTAATTAACATGAATTTACACTATTAGTTAATATAATATGTTATTAGGGAATTAATACAATATGACACATTTAACTAATAACAATTTATTGATTACTTAATCTATTAATCATATATAATCTTCATTAGTTGCTGATGCAGTAATCATTAATAAATGGTTTAGTTCTTCATGAGTCATACATTAACTCATGATTATCTGCGCATTAATTAAGCATGAATTAATGCATATTAGTGCACCCGTATTGTAAAGTGTTACCGTGGTGGGTGTTCTGGCACAATATGGCTGCCGTGCCGTCACATCATCCAGGTGGATGCTGCACATTGTTGGTGGTTGAGGAGATTCCCCCCTTCTATGTAAAGTGCTTTGAGTGCCAAGAAAAGCGCTACATAAATTGAACAAATTATTATTATTATTATTATTATTATTATTATTATTATTATTATTATTAATGGTACTACTGACATATTTTAACATATGCCTGTGCAAGTTGCTTTCAGTTAAAACAGCTCAAACATGCATTTTACTCTGAGACTAGGCTTAAAGTGTTAGTTCACCCAAAAATTTAAATTAGCCAGGACATTTTTTTAACATATCTCCGACTGTATTCGTCTAAAAGACGAATGTCATATACACCTAGGATTACTTGAGGGTGAGTAAATCATGGGGTAATTTTCATTTTTGAGTGAACTATCCCTTTAAGCCTTGTCTGTGAAACCGGGGGATAGTCAGTAGAATGTCTGTTGTGGGATCATCAAAATAAAATGTTAGCAGATATTAAGCTAGTCTCATGTAGCCAGACCTTCAGACTGACAGCAGAAGATCTGGACTCCACAGCAGCTTTAATTGGCCAAGGACCGCCCAGAGGCCGTCTGACTGACATGTAAAGCAACCAATCAGAGTTTGTTTTGTTCCGCATCATGTTTAGGGGCGTGAAAATGTAAAGTCGATGTCCCTACAATAACAAACCGGTGTCCAAAACTCTTGGACGTGTTTTTGTTTCCAGGTGGACCGTTAAAGAACATGACACACACGTCTTCCGGACATCCTGTAGAATTCAACCAATCAGATGACGACTTCAAAACTCCTGAAGTGTTTCCAGTTAGGTGTGCCATATGCATCAGACATTCAGCCAGCGGCCCGTGGGCGTGACGTCTGAGGCTGAGACTAATATTAAGAAGACAGCCTACTGATACTCTAATGACTGCAAGTTGACATGTAGTTGCAAAGTTACTTATTAGAATGTCTAAAGTGGACCATCGAAATGTAGTGTTACCAACACTAAGTTTTTCTCAAAACTTAATTAGCAATTAGCAACTAAGTTTAAGTTTAGTTTGATATGATATAGGAAGCGTTTCTCCCCCTTTTTAGAAGTTCATAAGCCTTTATTTTGCTAATATCACAAATAGACCCACACAGGGTTTCTGTAGACAATGAAAAGTTTGTCCACAGTTTATACCAGGAACTATATGTTACTGTGTGTTTTTATACAGCACAGTGTGTTTTGCATGAGGACAGTAGTAATACTCATCCCATGACACATACTGTACGCAGGCAAATTTTCCCGACACCATCGTCATAAACTCACTGCATCTCCCCCTCAGCCTTTTCTCATCCCCCGCTCTCTCCCTCCGTGTGAAAATGCACTCTTGTCTGTTTGCCGCGCAAGTTGCAACACGACACCAGGCCACAGTTACTTCATTTACTTTGCATTCACATCGAGCAGCCAGAGAACAGGTTTCCCCACTGAAGGCGGAGAGGAGAAAACCAGAGAATGTTTGTCTCAGGAATTGCGTGATCATCTAAACGTCCGTGTCTACACCCCCTTAGTCACTCGCACCAAAAAATGCCAGAAAATAGGTGTGTGATTGTGACTAATTACCTCAGACTTGTTCATGAATACAAAAACAACTGATGTGTATTTCAATGACCTCTCAGTGTCAGTATTATTTCCTAACAGGCTCCATATCTGATCAACTAGATTATAGATTCGCTCATGAATTTAGGCCACAACCTTCTCGTCCACACCTACAGATTACTCTGGCATGCTGATAGAAGCCAACCGAAACAGAATTGAACTGACAAGTCGGGCTGTCAGCAAGACAAATAAACAGATTAATAGATACAGGTGAAAGACGTGTAGACAGACAGCTTTACCTGGTCCAGTTGAATCGGTGAGGTTTTGGATTTCCTTCACCACTGCACTGTAGCGTGGCACCTTGCATTTCGACATGCCAGCTGTCCTCGTAGCCAGATATCAGTGCATTCGGAGGGTCTGTACGCAAACATGAACACACATACACAACAGAGCATTTTAAAAACATCTCACAATTAGGTGTGTCTAATCACTTTTCAGCCTCTTGTTTGAACTTGTGATGAACTTGCCGTTTGACCAATACGTTCACCTGATCCTTTTTGTCGTTGACACAGTACAAACTCTAATACTGGCATTATGAAACATGCATATGTTGGAATTATCTCAATTTTGTGCAATTAAATTAAAGCAATGGGTTCCAAACCCACATGACTTTCTTTCTTCTGTGGAACACAAAAGGAGAAATTTTGAAATAAATGTACTGGTTGTTTTTTTTCCACGCAATTATACAATTAAAGAAAAAGGGCAGCAGCTTTCAAGCGTATTATAAATGATTTATCCATGCACATGATTGAAGTGATGATTTATCACTTTTTTTATTTTTAATCATGTGCCCTCATAAACTTTAATTAATTTTTTTTTAAAAAAGTTTCCTCCCTCTTGCCACGACATCTCTACTCTTCTCTGATGATGAGGGCGGGACAACCTGTCACTCACATGAGATCCACCAATAGCAAACCACAACCATCCAATCAATTCCTGATGAACAAAATCAAGTCCCGTCCTAAGGTTTTTTCCTCATTTGAGAAGCGTTATACGTAGAATAGGGAAGAAAAGACAATTGCGACTTACGTTTTATGCAGACTTTAGACAGGAAAACACCATTAAAATATCACAAAATGGTGCGCATTACATTATACATGTCAAATAAAAAAAAATTTTATGTAACTGATAATCTTCTATTCTAGTGAGATCCAGATCATTGAGTCAGTAAGTTGAATCGTCCAATTTCTGAATGAATCATTCAGATTTTTTTTGTGAACTGAATGATGGATTCATTGAACAGTTCAGACTTTCCATTCACTATAATTGAATTGGAACAAAACAAAAACAAAACAAAAACCTGGGCATTCCTAAGAATTTCTCCTTTTGAGTTCCACAGAAGTAAGAACAGCAAATGGGTTTCTAAAGACATGATAGGTGAGTAAATGATGACAGAATTTTCATTCTGGGTAAACTATTGCTACTAAGTTTTCCTACAGTCAAGTCACCCAAAGCAAAAATGTTTTTATGACTGTAGCTCAAGTACTGATGAATCAGAGAATAACAATGTTGCGTCAGTATCAATTAAGACAATAAACAGATGTCCGCAGGTCAAAACACATTAGATATGTAGACATAAAAAAAGTAAAACGAAATTTCTATTTCACAAGCACAGTAAACAGGAAAGGAGTTTTAGGTTCCCATTGTAAAATTCACAATCATTCTGAGTCATATACAGACAGTGATGTAATAAAGCTTGATGTGGCTCTTATAAGACTTGTGGAGCAACAGTATATCAATCATACTGCAGTAAGGACAACATTAAGGTTATTTTGAAGTAAATGTTCTTTTGGTGGCACAAGTGGTTTGCACTGGTAAGTAAAAAGTGCTTAGACATCAAAATTATTTTTAAGGAATGCCAAAAAAGGTTGAATAAACAGCAGCACTAATTAATCCTTGTCCTATAAAAAGTACTAACTTGAGAAAAATTCAAACAAAGAAACAAATTTAAGAAAGATCTGTATAATATTTCCTTAAAATAAGAAATTATATTTCAAATAAAGTGATACATGATACCAATTATATATATATATATTATTATTATTATGTGGGGGGAGATTTAAATTAAAAGTGATATTAAAACATGAATAAAATTACACGTTACTACATTAACTACATTGCTTACTATAGTAATGACAGTACATTATGCATAATTAACTAACCCTTAACCAAACCCAGTTACACTTTATTTTAAGGTGTCATTGTTACTGTGTAATTATATATTTAATATTAATTAACAACATGTACTTACTATAGGGTTAGGGTAGGATTAGGGTTTGGTTGAGGGTCAGATGCATGTAATAATGCATAATTTACTGTTATTGCTATAGTAAGTACATGTAACATATGTAACAAGGACACTGTAAAATAAAGTGTTACCCCAAACTCTAACTCTATAGTAAGTACATGTAGTCCATTAATATTACTCAGTACTTATTTGAGTAAGTACAATGTAACTACGTCACCTTAAAATAAAGTGTAACCAAATTATATATTTTGTTGTGTATAAAAGTAAATGTATAAACATATTTGTAAAGTACTATTGAAAGTATACATGGTAGTATTAGTACTGAATTTGTTTAATTTATGCTGATTTTAATGAAAAATGTATTGTGTTTGTACAGGATGATTTTCATTAGAATAAGATTTTTTTTATTGCAGTAGTAAGACTTCAAGGGGGAAAGAGTGCCACATAAATAGCCTAAAATGTTTATGTAATGACAGTTTTTATGCATTTGTTTTGATTCTGGGTTGGAATTATGACCCAGGCATTTTTTGTGAGATTTAATTCACCCAGTATACAGTAGTTTCAGTATTTTCAGAACAATGTGAGAGATTAAGACTCACAGTGTACTATAAGTTTATTGGAGATCCTCTGGGGGCCGTTTTGAGATGGATGCCAGACCAGACAGTCCAGCTTCTGTCCGTTCATGCTACGGAGAGGGTGGAGGGAAAACTGGATCGAGGCCACCATACCATCCAAGCTGCGGTTCTGACTCTGACCCGAGAGATCTGTGTCCCAGGAGAGGCCTGCCATTGGCTTAGCCACTGAACGGCATGCAGCAGCCGGACGGAATGACTGACCCTCAACCAGGATGAATGGTTCCAGGGAAGTAATGGGTCTAGCTGTGAAATGAAAATGACAAATAAAAAACATGATAAATAAAAATGTAAACTTTAAAATGAATCATTTACAGAACAAATAAGCTTAATAGCAAATTCAGAAAACACTGTCTATATCTCCAGCAGTCATCCAGGTTTGTCATGCTCAAGTGGTAAAGTTTTAACTGTAGTTCTTAGCATATACAGTACCAGTCAAAAGTTTGGAAACATTACTATTTTTAATGTCTCTTATGCTCATCAAGCCTGCATCAAGCTTGATGAGCTTGATCAAGAAAAATCTGTAATATTGGGCAATATTATTACAATTTAAAATAATGGTTTCCTATTTTAATATACTATAAAATAAAATATAATTTATTCCTGTGATCAAAGCTGAATTTTCAGCATCATTACTCCAGTCTTCAGTGTCACATGACCCTTCAGAAATCATTATAATATGATGATTTATTATTAATGTTGGAAACAGTTGTGCTGCTGCTTAATATTTTGTATAACCTGTGATACTTTTTTCAGGATTCTTTGATGAATAAAAAGTTAAAAAAAAGAAAAGCATTTATTTAAAATAGAAATATTTTGTAACAATATACAATTTTAGAAATTAATACTTTTATTTAGCAAGGATGTGTTAAATTGATAAAAAGTGATAGTAAAGATTTATATTACTAGAATATATTTTGAATAAATGTTGTTTCCAACAATAATAATTAATCATCATATTAGAATGATTTCTGAAGGATCATGTGACACTGAAGACTGGAGTAATGATGCTGAAAATTCAGCTTTGATCACAGGAATAAATTATATTTTAAATATTTTAATAATATTTCACAATATTACAGTTTTTTTTCTGTATTTTTGGACAAATAAATGCAGGCTTAATGAACTTAAGAGACTTCTTTCAAAAACACATATACATATATATATATATATAAAAATTATAATGTGTTTTCATTCCAGTGTCTTTTGTTATATATTACAGCAGATATTTCACCAGTGTCTGATTTTTAAAAAGTATAAAATAACCCTGTTTGTTTCCTTGTTTCTAACAGTACTTGAACACAATCATAAACAATACTTCTGAAGGAGAAAGCAGCAGCTATTGTACGATCATATAATCGCAGCATCAATGAACACCATCACGTTAACATCTCCATCATCACTTCCACTGACGCACACAATACGTGTGTGTTATTCTGAGAACAATAACTGTATACATCAAAGCAGTGCTAACCTTGTGGTTAAAGGGTTATCTAGGTATATGAATGGGACGATGAATGAAATGACAAGAGTTATGTTTAAAAAAAAACAAGGTTTACTCAATCCTTGTTCTGTATCACTGAGGGGTAAATCCTTAATCGCTAACCTGCTGCAGAGTTGCATTTGACTCCAATTCTGACTAATCTAAATATAATCCAAGGGTTCCTGGAGGGCCACTGTCCTGCAGAGTTCAACTCCAACACCAATTAAACACACCTGAACCAGCTATTCAAGGTCTTACTAGGCATACTAGAAACTTCTAGGCAGGTGTGTTGAGGCAAGTTGGAGCTAAACTCTGCAGGACAGAGGACCACCCCTGATCTAATCTAATCTAAATGAAATGAAAATCTTTATTATTGGTTTCTTCACTGGATTTGAAGAAGAGGTTTGCGAGAGATTGGTGGTGTCGCACCGGTTTGCAGGGAAGTTTTAGTCAGACAACCGTTTCCTGTCTAAGTGGGCAGTTCTTGACCAGAATAAGATACCAGAGTGTATGCTGAAAATCAAAAGTTGGTTTATAGTGATCTTCCAGTGTACTAATATCACTGTTGGGTGTAATGCATACCAAGTAATTTATAATTTAATTGCTTTTCCCTTGAAAAAGTAAGGGATTACTCTTAATTTTTCTGTAATTTAATTACAGTTACTTCGAATGTGATTGCATTAAATACTGTAGGTCACTGTGATTTTGCCAAGTAAGACATGTTCCTGGATCAAGATTTGTTGTTGATCCTGGAACAACATTCCTGTCCAAAAATGTTGTCTTAACCAACGCTATCTCATGACCAATTCGTATGTATTTGTACGAGGTGGCTAATTCGTACGAATTCATACAACCTCACTCGTATGAATTCGTACGATTTGTCAATACTGCAGTGATGGCTAGGTTTAGGGGCGGGGTTTGAAGTACAAAATCATACGAATTGACCAAATTTGTCAAATACGTACGATTTAGCAAAAATCATACCAATTCGTATGAGTGAGTTAGCCACATCGTAAAATATGTACGAATTGCTGGGAGATCGGGTTGTCTTAACCCTATCCATATCCCTACACCTATTCCTAACCATACCCATAACTTATCCCTAAAATCATATGGAAATGATAGGTGAATAACACAGATGTAGAAGCCTAAACTTGACATAAACTGTAAAATTGTCCCTCAAATCTGATTGGTTGATACAAAGATGTTGAGAACAATTCTATATAAAACAATAGTGGATTTAATTTAACATCAAAATGTAACATCTAATCTTAAATGTATGTTTTTAATGTAACCTTCTCCCTTTAAACGCTTTGGTCAGTTCAAGAACAATTTATGCAATTTTATATTATTTATTTGAAAGAATTAAAAGAGCAGTTTCATGTCTATCCTTGTATTGTTCAACTGGTCGTGGTTGGTATGGGATTTAGAAAGTAATTAGCATTATGTAACGCAACACTTTTAGAGAGAGTAATCAGTACAGTAATCTAATTACACTGTTGAAGATGTAATTACTAGTAGTTAGTAATTTATTACTTTTTTTTTTTAAGAGTAACCTGACCAACATATTAAATATGAACAGTAGAGTTTTGGATGACAAAAGTGTGTTGTTTCTTGCTATGTGTACTGTGCTGGACTAACTGGGGACCGGTCACAGCACTTGCATATTGTTGCCCTATTGTTAGTTTCATTGCTTCTATTGCTCTCCTCATTTGGATAAAAGTGTCTGCTAAATGATTAAATGTAAATGTAAATGTTTGCCCATAGCACTGATTAAACACTTACTCCACACTGTGAGCGAAATCTCGGTCTCAAAGTTTCCAGAGGGGAAGGTGGCAACTTTGCAGATGTATTTGCCCTCATCTGCAGAACTTGTGCGCATAATAATCAGAGCAGAGTCTGCTATCGGGTCGTTGGCCTCGAATCGCACACGCCCTGAATATGCAGGGGTTTCTGTGAAAGAGAAAAAGAATGAGAATGAAATGTGTTTGTCACATCCACCACATGACAGTAAGATTTGGTTTTGTGACAGTTTTGTGACACATACAACAAAGAATGATGCACAAAAAAGCTTTTGTTTCTTTACAAAAGTGAATTATAAGTCACTTTGGAAAAAAAATTTGCTAAATGATTCAATGTAAATGAATGCAAGATGAGTACAGAAATAAAAGTAGGTACTGAATCTATTATACAGTACAGGTATAGTTACATTACTAGATTAAAGAAAGAATAAATTCTGAGCTACAACTGTAATGCTAGGAGGAAAATAGGAGGAAATAGGGGAGATTGTTATAGCTATATACACTTAAAAAAAAAAGGTTCCAAAAGTTTTTCCCAAAGAACCTTTCAGTGAGCAGCTCTTAAAATAACCATTTTTTCTTAGTGTAGAGAACATTTTATAAACTAAAGAGCCTTTTTCCAGTATAAAGAACCTTTTGTGGAAGGGAAAGGTGGATGTTAAAGGTTCACAAATGCCAATAAAGAATCTTTTTCTTTAAGATAAAGTGTAGAGAGGTATATTACTTGAACCCATGTTCTTAGAGCAAACTCTTAAATGTATTGTCATATTTTAAAACTTGAACACCCTGATGCATCATTGCCATTTTAATGAAAAAAATATATTTTAGGGAAAAAAAAGTTTTCTTTGGTGATGATGATGTCAGTAAAAGGAAAGGGTGTATTAATTATGTTACAAAGAATGTCTATCAATTTAAGTTTTGATATCTGTGATGTAAAAGACAAAAAAAAAAAGTTTGTTGTACCTGTCTGTCCTTCACTGAAATGAGCAGTGATAATCTGTTCTTCAGCACCATTTGAGTTCTCTCGAATCCACGTCACCTGCACCACCTTAATCTCGCTGTTCGATACATTGAATCGACAGGGTAAACGCGTTTCCTCCTCTGCCAAAGACTGCAGATCCCAGGGGGTCTTAGAGGGCTCTAGAAATGGTTCCTTTTCTCCACTTACACAGGCTGCTAAAAGAGAGAAAGATTAAGAGTATGTTAGTGATGTTAGACATGATCAGATGCTTTAACAAAATTCTGCCAACAGCAATATGATAAAAGAAACAAATACAATTGGATGAGCCATGTTGGAAGTTCTTTGATAAATATATTATATACTTTGGTTGGAAAGCACATCATTTGAATTCTATTTATTAATGTTTTTACCATAAACAGTGGAAGAATTGGTGGAACAGCAGTGAATATATAATCTGCGACCTACCCATCCAAGAAAACTTTCTGCATTTTCACATTTTCAAAAAACATAATTTAGTATGATTTATAAGCCGTTTTCCTCATGGGGACCACAAATGTTCCCACAAGGACAAGGATTTCCTACATTGCCATCTTTATGGGGGCATTTTACTTACTTTACTTACCTAATACTTTATTTGTCCCTTTAAGGGAAAATTGTTTTGGGCAATACAGGTAAGCTGCATAACAAGATACCCACACCAATACATAATCACACAGTTGTGTCCTTTGAACTAGAGTTTAACAACCTTGTAGCCAGAGGAACAAAATAATTCTTATAGCGGTTATATCTGAACCTTGGAGTACGAAAACGTTGACCAGATGGAAGTTGTTCGAATTCTGGATAAAGCACACGAGAAGGGTCTAAAGTCATTTTCTTTGCCTGTTTAAAAATAAATTTGTTGAATATAGACTGAAGATTGGGGTAAACCCCCAGAAAAACCACTTTCATTGCTGTACACACCAAACGGTTCAACTGAGATCTAAGAGTAACAGTCAAATTACCGAACCAGACCGCTATACCATACAGTAAGATGGATTCAATACAGGCATTGATAAAACAGCAACATGACCCTCTGAGCAACTCCAAACAGGCTGAGCCTCCGCAAAAAGTACGTTTTTGTTGCACCTTTCAACACAGATTATCCACATGCACCTCCCATGAAAGTTTTGCATCAATAAGCAAACCTAAGTATTTGTATGAAGCAACCTGTCTAATGGGCTCGTTGTTGATCATGATATAGGTGATTAAGTGGTTGCCTACTAATTTGGAATCAAAAAAATTTCCTCTGTGTTTTTACTCCATGTAACAAAGTTAGCAATCTCTGTGGTATAACGTTCAATGTCCTTATCCTTATACAGAAGACCAAGAATGGCAGTATCATCTGAGAATTTTACGACGATATTCCCAGGATGGTGACTCCTGTATTCATTGGTGTACAGTGTAAATAAGAGTGGTGAACATACACCCGTGCGTGATGATATCATGTCAATATGGACCAAAATCTCTGAGGGATGTTTCCAGCACCTTGTTGAATCTATGCCATCCCACTACTAGCAAGAGAAGTAGCTGGTAGACATATAAATATAAATAAGTTCTGTTTCCTCCCCCTAGCAATTTTGTTAACTGAGACAACATCCTTGAATTAGACACGTATGTACTATGTATTTAAATGACTTATTATGCTATTGCATATTGTATTTTTGCTCTGTGTTGCATTTAATGTTAAGAAAAATTCATCACAGCAAGTTCCTTGTAGCACTCATAGCTGTTGCATCACATACTGAATAGCAAGATGAGGCCACATGTTAAAGGGCCAGACCAAAAAATAAAATAAAATACTATGCCATATCATACAGCTTAAGGCAGTTCAAGTAAGGCTTTAAAAAGAATAGAAATAACACCTCTGATAGATATATACCTGCATGAAATATACCTGCAGTAAAAGGAAAGTTGGGCCACATTGGCTGAACTCATCTGTTACCTTCAAAACGGCAGTAACATGAACCTTTCTTTTTTTAACACTCTATTGAACTGGCACAGAGAACAGAGAGGAGAAGCAGACATGGGAATCGATATGGATAACAAAATAAGAGTAAGGAAGAGGGGTGAGAGACAAATAGATGTCTGGAAGAGCATTTGTGGACGAAAGGTAGATATGCTGCTCAACTTGTTATGTGTCTCAGGGCTAATTACTTTTGGGTGGCAGACAAGCATAAGCAAACACTCAATTCAACACATAACATCCAAAGAACATCCAAAGCTGAGTGAATATAAGCTGAACTACTTACAAGCTAATTTTACATTTGGATGCAAAACCAGTACTGTCAAATCGATTAATCATGATTAATCGCATCTAACATAAAAGTTTGTGTTTATATAATATATGTGTGAGATTTTATATATATATATATACACATATACATACACACACGCACCCGGCCATCGTGATGTAAAAGAAAAGGTGACCAGGCCACCTTCTTCCATTGCTCTGTGGTCCAGTTCTGATGCTCACGTGCCCACTGTTGGCGCTTTCGGCGGTGGAAAGGGGTCAGCATGGGTACCCTGACTTATCTGCGGCTACGCAACAAACTGCGATGCACTGTGTATTCTGACACCTTTTTATCAGAACCAGCATTAACTTCTTGAGCAATTTGAGCTACAGTAGCTCGTCTGTTTGATCGGACCACACGGGCCAGCCTTCGCTCCCCACGTGCATCAATGAGCCTTGGCCGCCCATGACCCTGTCGCCGGTTCACTACCGTTCCTTCCTTGGACCACTTTTGATACTGACCACTGCAGACCAGGAACACCCCACAAGAGATGCTGTTTTGGAGATGCTTGGAGATGGCCCTTGTCGAACTCGCTCAAATCCTTACGCTTGCCCATTTTTCCTGCTTATAATACATCAACTTTGAGAACAAAATGTTCACTTGCTGCCTAATATATCCCACCCACTAACAGGTGCCGTGATGAAGAGATAATCAGTGTTATTCACTTCACCTGTCAGTGGTCATAATGTTATGCCTGATCGGAGTATAATTTGCAGTTTTTTATGAATATTAAAAATGAATAAATATACAGTACATACAATGATGTCAAGTGTACATCATGTTGATGGGCCCATGTAAGAATAAGAAATACATTGTTTATTGTTATTTGCAGTTCGATATGTACTCAGGATGAAAAGTGGAAAATAAAAAAGGTCTATTAACTCTACACTAAATAGCTTCTCAGTTCAGGCCAGGGATTCAGCTGTAATCACTTTAATTCTTTTTAGTTTCTGAGTCACTCTAACTCTGGATTGAACTTTGTGTTAGTAGCCCAGATCCTTGACCATGAGGTCACAACAGTCAATTGTCCAGTTTGCAAAGACTAGAGGATTACATCAATGAACAGTAATGACAATTAAGCCTCCCAGACATCTGCTTGTTGACATCCTCTGTCACTGTGTCATTCAACATGATTTACCCCAGTATGACATGTTTCTGAGTCAGCATCCTTATAATTGTTGTCATTTGTTGCCTAATAGCCTTAAATCAGGGACAATAATAGCAGAGATAGACCTAATTGATTTGACTGATTTTGGTAACACTTTAGATTAGGCAACACATTAACTAGTTGTTTTCCTTAATACTCACCCTCATGTCGTTCCAAACCCGTAAGACTTTCGTTCATCTTCGAAACACAAATGAAGTTATTTTTGATGAAATCTGAGAGATTTCTGTCCCTCCGTTGACAGCTACGTAACTAAAGGTCTCAGATTTCATCAAAAATATCTTAATTCGTGTTCCAAAGAAAAACGACATAAGGGTGAGTAATTAATGACAGAATTTTCATTTTTGGGTGAACTATCCCTTCAAGGGATGTAGAATATGATCATGCAGAATAAGGCATTAATATGTGCTTAATAAGTTCTAATAAACAGCCAATATGCTAGTAATATGCATGCTAATAAGCAGCTACTAAGAGCTACTAATATGTGTTCCTAATCTAAAGTGTTACCGATATTTCTACTAATATTAACACTTTATTAATCTGTAATCGGTTCTTTAATATATGGTCAACTGATATATTGTATAATTTGTTGAATTTCTAAAGTATAACAAATAACAACGATATTCTATGTATTTTTTAATTTCTTTAATTTTAATTTTTTATTTTAGTAGCCAATTATTTTCTAGCAACAATCTAGATGACAAAATAATGTAGCATACTATATGTATAATAGCATTAAAGGCACAATATGTAATTTTCACCACTAGAGGTCGCTTATTCAAAACAAAGGCGTAGTTTGATGACGCCTTGATTTCGCAGAATCATGGAAGTTGTTGTCTTCACCTCTACAGCCAGTGGAAAAGAATCCGACGGGACTCGGGGAGAAATCAAATTCATGGATGAGATAATGTATTAAAGATTTATTAACATTACTGTAGTATGAAGCAGGGTTGGGCTGAAAGCCGTGGGAGCGGAACGAGGCCGCTGGAGCGATTGTTAAAGAGAGAGAAGTACGACAAACGGCTCAAGAGCAGTGGAGCTTTTATTATGCCACAGACGTCCGCTTCCACTTCCGCTCATGCGTATGTGGGGTAACGGTTTATCATATTAGATACATTATTTGAGTGTGTTGAAAGTTATGTTATAATGCTACTCTGTGTGTTCGCTCTGTGAATATAAGGCATGGTAAAACATGGTACTCGCGGTAAATCAAGAAAATTTGATTAACTAACTGTTGAGCTATATAACAATGATTCTTTTTCTGTCGATGGATGTATCCAAACAGTTGCTCACCTGTCTAATAAAACACATAATATATTAAAGCATCTTTGGTGTTTCCACGGTTTCTACAAAATAAAACCGTGAATCGAGGGTAACGCGGGTATGATGTCATTGATAGGCGAAGCACAGACACGGTCCGTGTCCTAGTTAAAATTGCTTATTTCTCTGGATTTAAACATTCTTGGAAACATTTGGGATAATGCAAGTACACAAGTCAACAAAATATATAACATTGTTCTAGTTTTAATCCAAAAATCTTACATATTGTGCCTTTAATATCTACCTAATTATCTAATATCTTTTTGTGCGATAAATATCTACCAAGCGTTGAGAAATCGATCATAATCTCAGAAAATAATGACCAAAATGATCATAAAAAAATAATATTGGTCTAAATCTCAAAGTAATTGACTGACCCTAATCCTGGCCCTAAACTCTAACATCAAAGAGCAATAACTCATGACTGTAGGAACGTTGATCCAGGACCAGCAAAGGATGGTGATTCAGGAAAAAAATTTAAACCGTTGCAAATGAATTTGTCCTTCTTATCAGAAATAGCCCGAGTGCTTTTACGTCAGAAATAGAACGGGGAATTTGTCGTGTCGCGCCGCATTATTTTAATGGTTTCTCTTTGGGTGCGTCTCAATCAGCTCCCTAGTTAAATAGTCAGGGCACTAATCAGGGATTCAGTCTGACTCTCTTATCAGTGCCCTGACTACTGAACTAGGAAGCTGATTGAGACGCAACCTTTGATTTTGTCGCGTCGCGCCGATCGCGTCTGGAGTAGTCAAGGTGGTAATGTATTAATCAGGTTGTATCACATGCTCAGACCCAGTGACCCTGAATTAACACACATGCACAGCTGTATGAAGAGCTCCTACACCGGAAAAACGCTCAAAAATGTAAGTTACGTTGACAACACCCTCAGATTCATCACACCCTTATTCTCACAACTTCATCAGCCCAGAAAACACTCCTTAAGACTCTGCGTGTAACACACACTGTGTGCGCGCGCGTCAGCAGGGAGCGCCTGTCACACTGAATCACACTCAGTTTGTCATAAGAAACCAGTTCTTCTTGTAATATCAGTCAACCGTAATGTGTTGTTAAGTTCTATTTCAAAACCTTTAACTCCAAATCCTGCAACACGTTTTAAAATAGCCTATGTACAATTGCATCAGCAATGTATTTATCATAGCCCATATGAAACGGCTCACCTGAGTTCCAGAAGATCATCGCAGCAAGAATATATGAAACTGTCTTCATCGTCCTCCAGTTCAGACTTTCACCTGAGCCCAAGTTATCAGTTATCTCAATGTGATGGTCATTATTAATAGAGCAAAACAGTGTCCCTGTCAAGAGCCAGTTGTATTCCAAATCAATCCAATCGATCATAGATTCCCATATATGAAGATCACGTTGGGGAGATCCAGTGCAGAAAAAACAAAATCACTCAGATATATCGATTAATTCATTTGAAGTAGCCTACAAAAAAAGGAAACATCAATTAAAAGAATGTTTATGGATTATATCCATAAAAGTGAACGTTTCTCCATGCGTAAATCCTCATGGGAGCGCACGAAAGTTTTACTCCAGTTTAAGGTGTTTTCGTATTCTTTTAAAGTTCTACGACATGTTGAGAAAAAAGCAGAGTATTTCCATTATTCTTCTTCTGACGTTCGGTTTGTGAATGCGTGAAATAGCTCTGAGAGAGGAAAACTCTCAGGAAAGGCACCTGTTGGAAAAGGCAGTTCTGCATTGCGCAGTCGCGCACATGTTCTTGCGCGCACTTGCTGAACTCAACTTTCCAGTTTTTAATCCGGGTGTTTCTTCCCAATCGGATGATTCAATCTAGCTACTGATTTAATATTCTGTAATTGCTTAATCGCTAGGGATATTTAATGGTCGAGATCACCTGGATACCTGGAGATTATTGCTCTAATGTTTTGTCAAAACAAGAACAAGTTTAGTCTGAAAAAGACCAGTGATTTACACCAGTCATTGCTATTACACTAGGTTTAAAAAATAGAATGCTAAAAAAGGATTTTTAAAACTTAGAACAAATAATACCTTAAAATAAATTATCCTGTCTGCCCTTCTGTCTGTTCAGTAGCAAGACATTATTCTAATACAAGTATCCCTAGTTTCACAGACAAGGCTTAAAGTCCCAGACTAAAATGCATGTTTGAGCTGTTTTAACTGAAAGCAACTTATCTTAAAATATGTCAGTGCCATTGCTTTGTCTCAAGATGCACACCAGTAATGCTTTTTTTCTAAGGCATGTTTTTATTGTCCTAATGAACTATGGCCTAATCCTGGTTTAATCTATGCCTTGTCTGTGAAACCAGGCCATAGTGTTTCCTAGTATACAATAAGATTTTAAGAATCAAATCAGATCCAGTTGGATCATATCTGATTGATTTTTGCAAGTGGTATGGGTCCTAAATGGCTACACGGCTATTTATCTTGAATCTAACCTGAACTGTCATGTATCTGGTTGCATTCCTGTCCTAAAGGAAAGCGAGCACCAAAACTGTAAACCTGTTCTCCCTCCTGAAAACAGTTAAAGCCCCGGGCACTTTTACTGTGTTCAACGGAATAGCGTTCCAAACGAGGGTTTGAGCTGAAAAAGAGTTATATGATATAGCTCTCATAAAGAAAATACACTGTGATTATATCTGTCTAAGAACATATAAGATTAGGTACTCTAAATGTCTACAAATTCCATTGATGTTGCCTTTTTAGTTTAATTAAAAGTTAATTAAAACATTAATATAAAACAATCTTGCTATCTGTAATGCTGTCCAATATTGTATAATCATGCTAATTAAGAACTTTGAAAAACTTGAAGAAAAAAAAAAAATACCAAAAAAGAAAATCAAGATTTATTGTTAAAAAAAAGAGAGAACAAACTGAACTGAATTAACAGTAAGAGATGTTTCTATTAAATCTAATGCCATTTATTTTTTTCTTTTCATTTATTTGAAACTAATAGTTTTAGTTTATTTGATGAAACCAAGTGTAGGTGTATAGTGACATCTAGAGGACAATTTGAGTAGTTTTCAAATATAATACTGCAACAACTGTGAAGCATGTTTACAGTTAGAGTGATTCACAATAATCAATATTTTAACATTAAACTCTAGACATTTAACTAACGTCCTCTACATTTAGCTGCAGTGTTACAAGTAATGCGAGTTACGTGATCAGATTACTTTTTTTCAAGTAACACATTATGTAACATTTTGTTGTAAATGTGAAAGTAATGTTACTTGAAAAAAAGTAATCTGATAATGTAACTATCACCTGGACATGCATTTACTCATCTCACTTGCAAAAAAAACTGATTCAGTATTCTTCAAAATGAATAAAAACAGTGAAATGCAAACTCAGAATATTACGCAAACCTGCAATAATTAAATGTTAAAAAATACAAAATATACTTTATGTATTTAATCTCACTTTATATAGTAATGTCTTTGGGGCTGACCTTCGATGATTCAATTCTGTGATCCAGAATGGCAGCACAGATGAAAGGTTTGTTTGAGCTGATCCATCTACTATACAAGCTTAAATTTGCATTTCCTTCAGCCTGAGGCTTATTTATATCACTTCTGGTAGGCCTTAACAATTTTGTTGTTGTTATTAAAAAACAAACAAGCCCAGTCCAAGTGAGAAAAAGTAATGCACAAGTAATGCAACTGATTACTTTCAATGAAAAGTAAGGCAAAAAGTTACTTTTTAGTGAGTAAAGCAATATTGTAACACATTACTTTTAAAAGTAACTTTCCCCAATACTGATTAGCCCATATAATATTAAGTGACATTTTTGATGCAGATTATTACGATACTCAAAATAAATAAAATATAGTATGCATGTAGACCATCACTACACTCATATGTATTAGGAATTTAACTAAACATTTTCATTTTAAATGTCGGAGACTGACAAAGGAACATTCCGTATCAAATTTGCTTTAACAAAAACATCCAAAAGCACAAGCCTCTCAAATGCATGTGAGATTTCATCAAACTTAAACGGAACAAATCTCGCAAAATAAAAGACTGAATATCAAGTTTCAACCTAATTGTTATATTCCTCTCACTGGAATCTGGTTGTTTTAACAGAGTTTTGTGTACCTCCCTTTTGCTGTCTGAATGGTCTTTTTTTCTGGGGTTGGGTGGCTTACATCTGAGTCTTGCTGTGTCCGAGCTTGTTCTCTTGGCCCACAAGTTCAAATCCCACTGTGGCAGAACAGCAAAAACAGCTAATACGCAGATTCTGTTTCTCTGATAGTCAAAAAACAATATTTAGTCATTTTATCCTTTTCTTTAGAGGAATACGATTTAAGACAACAAAGCAAATCTACACTTTACAGGATAAAAATATTAGCTGGTCAAAGGTATCAAATGTTTACATTACAATGAACAAAAGGCTCATTGTTCTAAAACAAGTAATATTGTCATTGTTTATTTATTTTATTTTCACAAGATATACACATCATTTTTTTGTTGTTTATGTTTTTTAATGGAAAAGGTTGAAAAAAAAGGTAATTTTTTTTTTTTTTCATGAAATATGTTTCAACAAAAACACCAAACCTTTGCATAAAGCATATCTAAAGACTAAAAGGAAAAACATTAGAAAACAACTAATTAAAAATTTGCAAAAAAAAATAAATTAAAAAAATAATAAACGGCATAAATATGTTACGTCTCTTTATGCTGTGTTTCGCTCGCTGGAGTCTGATTGGTTTAGCAGAGGTTTGTGCTCTTCTTGTTTGCGGTCTGATTGGTCCTTTGAGTCCGTTCCCTTTTCCGAGGTCGGATGTTCTGTGTCTGAGTCTTCATCGGAGTCTTCCTCATCATTGCCCTCTCCGAGCTTGTTCTCTTGGCCCACTGGCACGGCTCCCTTCCTTTGTGGCAGAACAGTAAAGAAAGCTTCCTGCCACTCTCGTTTCTCCAAGAATGCTAGGATGATCTCAAAAACTGCAGCAGGAGGGAAAATGATTGGTTAATTTCTAGCAGGAAACTTAAAAGTATTATATGGAAGCTTGTTTCCACCACAGAATAAAAAAATAAATGTAATTGCAACTACTTCATCTCACAATTCTGACTTTTTTTTCCTTGCATTGTTTATATCTATTTTTATATCACAATTGTTTAAAAGCTTTTATCTTGCAATTAGGACTTTACAGTTTATGGGCCCTATTTTAATGATCTGAGCGCATGGTCTGAAGCACAGGTGCACTTAGGGCATGTCCGAATCTACTTTTGCTAGTTTAATGATGGAAAAAAATTTGGCGCACCAGGCGCATGGTCCAAAAGGGTTGTATGATAGGGCCCTATATCTCAATTCTGAGGAAAAAAGTCGGCTCACAATTCTGACTTTATAACTTGCAATATATAAACTTGCAATTGTGAGTTATAATGTCCGAATTGCAAGAAAAAAAAGTCAGAATTGTGAGATGAAAAGATGCAATTGCCTTTTTATTTTGTGGCAGAAGCTACAACATACAATACAGAAGTGTCATTTGAATGGATATGTTTACACATGGCATTAAGAAGCATTTCTGTCAATCCGATCACAAGTGGACGGCGCTAAATACATGTGTAAACAGAATCAAAAATGTTTTGAGCTTGTACACTTTTGACCACTTCCAGAGGTAGTCGAAAACGCATTCGACCGGATTGCTTTCGTAGTGTAACCGCTCATGTGGTCAAATGTGTTCGAACAGCGAAAAAAGGCCGCTTACACTCCGCTGGCCTAATGCGTAAACATTATGAGAAGCACACTAGCCAGACGGGATTTAAACTGTCGGCTGAAGACCCAAGTTTGGTTTGAAGATGAAAAATGTACCAAGCACAATGTTCTCTCCCCATTCCTGATTTCTAACACACACTCACAGCGTTCGGCTGGTCTTGCGGCTATCAGAGCAGAAACGAAAGCTGTTGCTCTCTGTGTTTTTCTGTCATCTCTGGGCGCGTTCATATGTAAATTGCGTGAGCTTATTTCGTCCAGTAGATCAAAAGATCTGAAGAAGCCCATACACCCATAGACCCTCCCCTCAAAGAAATCAGGACAGAAGTGGTTGAAAGTGGACAAAAGAGACGGATTAAAACACCAGGTGTAAACGGGAATGTGTCTCCCTCGTCTATTTGTGATCCAATCGACCAAAACCCATCTTAATACCAGGTGTAAACAGGGCCTAGAGAGAATGTAAAAAAGGACATCTCACCATGATTGACAGCCAGCACCTTGCGGCTATTCATCTTGACGAAACTGCCCAGCGGAAGCTGAGCATGAGCAATGCCAAGCTCTTGGGCTCGATCAAATGTGATTCCCTGTAATAAAGCAATTGAATTCCCCAAAACCAAGAGCTTGTAATGACTTCAATGTAAAAATAAAAACTTATGACAAGTGCCACCCTTTACTCAGCTCAGAATAAAATCACCTTGCAAGCAGGGCCTGTGAAATTACTTTCTGTGACTGTCAGGAGATAGAGCAGTGCCATGCACTTTACACAAATATTCCTTTCACTACTTAAGGTAAATTTCCTTTTTCAGTTCTAACTGTAACAAGCCAATCACCTTATGGTGGTTGTGGTCCACCAGACCTCCAATCACATAGGCTTTGGCTTCATCCAGTTCTTGCAGCACATTGGGTGAATCAGACGTGAGGTAGACGAGGTCGTCCTTGCTCAGGATTTCATGAAACGCTTCAGGCTTGACATGGACATCCTACACCACATTGAAATTTCAACGTGTTAAAAGCATAGCTTTCTATTATGCAACATTCATTCATCAAATATACTCATATAGACCTTATGTAGCCCCGCCCCTTTTCTTCAGGTTTGTATTTCCACAGCATGGCGGTAAGATCTTACGGATTTATGAATGAACCACTCGTTTTAAAAATCTTGTTTTTTTGTTCTTTGTAAACACAAGCCAAAAATGTTTATATTATTTGCTTATATAAAAATGATTAAAATTATATTTATTTATTTAAAATGTTTTTAATATTGCTAAAATGTATGCAGCAAACAGCAGTTTTGCAACATCAAAAATGTGAACAAAATAAATAACTGTAATATTTATTAGTGTAAGTAGTTTTAGTAGTGTCATTTCGCATCTTACCTTCCAGTTGATCCAGCCTTTGTTAATTTCATCCATAATTTGCTTCAACTGACCGCCATGACTTGTAAGGTAAAACTGTGAATATGAAAAGGCTGTTGAGGCTTTAAGTTTGATTTTAAAGATCCTATTTTCAGTATATATGAAGGAAACATACATGTACAGGATGGAGGGTGCGTCTATTCTCAGCATAGCACCTCTGAATCTGCTTGTGAAGTTTCTTTACATCCTACACATTAGGAAATAAATATGCAAGCTTTATTCAATTTGGTTCTTTAAAGTACCATTCAATTAATTAGTTACATTTATATAGCGCTTTTCTAGGCACTCAAAGCGCTTTACATATAGAAGGGGGAATCTCCTCAACCACCACTGATGTGCAGCATCCACCTGGATGATGCGACGGCAGCCATATTGCGCCAATACGCCCACCACACACCAGCTGATTGGTGGAGAGGACACCAGGTGATGAAGCCAATCGGTATATGGAGATTATTAGGAGGCCATGATAGACAGAGGCCAATGGGCAAATTTGGCCAGGATGCCGGGGTTACACCCCTACTCTTTTTCTGAAGGACATCCTGGGATTTTTTAATGACCACAGAGAGTCAGGACCTCGGTTTAACGTCTCATCAGAAAGGACGGTGCTTATTGACAGTATAGTGTCCCCATCACTGTACTGGGGTGTTAGGACCCACACAGACCACAGGGTGAGCACCCCCTGCTGGCCTCCCTAACACCTCTACCAGCAGCAACCTAGTTTTTCCCAGGAGGTCTCCCATCCAGGTACTGACCAGGCTCAACCCTGCTTAGCTTCAGTGGGAAACCAGTCTTGGGCTACAGGGTGATATGGCTGCTGAGTTAACAAGACTTTTCAGTGCAACAGCTAGATTGCATTATGAAAGTGAGCAAAGGAAGATGTAAGATGCCTTTTACTCAAGTTGTTGATACTACAGATGTTGCGAAGGGGCAGAGCTTACCTTGAGCACCATGAGGTTATCAAAGCTGCAATCTATGACCAGTTTGAGAGAGCTGGGCTCTGCCGACCTGCGCAAACGCTTCTTTCCCATCCACTCCACTCCGTCGTCAGCCTGCGTTTGTCTCTCGAGTTTCCTCTGCTGCTTTCTCTCTTTCCGCTTCTGTCTGTACGGGGGGGGGGGGGGGGGGGGGGGGGGGTATGTCACATTAATAGAAAAATATAATATACAGTATATAAAAGGACACATTAAACTCCAACATCACTACGACAAAGGACAATTAAAGCTCCTGAGAATAATTATATTCCTAACAATTTTTCTTCAGAAATATCATATTTTATCCATTAAGAGTGAGTGGGTCTCAAAATAATGAAAAAAAAGTCAAGATTATTGATATTACATTTATTTCTACAATCTAAATACCTTACAATAATTTTATTTCAAATAAGAAAATATTTCATTTTATTAACGCAAAAATTCTGTCAATTATGTTACCAACAAAACACCCCCTAAAAACAAAAAAATGGTTTATTCCAAAACCATGTGACCAGCATCAGGTCATGTCATTTTCTTCTGCAGCAGATATTTTGAACACATTATTTTAATTCTAATTCTATATTTTATCTCTAATGACTTATTGTCAAGGAGTATATTAATTGCCTGTCGACTATGTTGGGCACATTGTTATGGTTTGCAATATTTGTATGATTTTAATTTAAATATATATTAAAATGTGAGGTTAACCTGATTAAGAAAATAATATTTGGTGGGCCAGACAAGGCCTGCCATTAAAATGATGATGCAAAATTGTGAAATTGTCAACTATGTTACCTGTCAACTATGTTGCTATTATTGTCAACTAGGTTTTGATTTTTTTTACATTTTAAATATCCAGACTGCTGTTTCTGATATTATTTCAGTGTATAGTTTACATCCACATGGACTGGAGTTTTGCATGACATTCTTAAATTATCTTTAAAGTAGATTTATGATTTAAAAAAAAAAAATGCTCTTGTTCTTAGTGACCATTCTGGGAATTTGACACAATTCTTAGAAGAATTTTAAAATAATCACTGCACATATGGCAGATTTGAGTATTTTTATTTGAGTCACTTAAAGTGCAGCACTTGATCAGTGCGTGTAGTGGCATACAGTTTGTCCGTAACATAGTTGACAAGCTCACTAGGGAAAACATATTTTTTGTAATATCAAAATGGCATTTAATAATTAAGCTTTGCAAACTAGCAGATAAGTTAAACTGATCAAATATAAACCAATAAATGTTTTATTTAGAAAGCTTATTGTTTTTACACTTTTTTGCTGATGTGAAATGTACCCTAAACTAAAGAATGACTCTCTTATTAAATAAAATACTATCAGCATGAGCCACTTGACCATGTATTAGTAAGCAAACAGTTTTGCCATGTGTTTCATCATTTTGAATGGTTACTTGCATTGTTGTTATTGTTGACTAAAACTATCACAAATAAGCTGAAATAAGTAAATATTAGATAAAACCTAACACTTACTGAAATAAAAGTATTATTTCACACGCACTAAAATTACTAAAACTAAAACAGAAATAAATTAAAATAAAAGCTCATTCAGAATATAAACTATACGTTTATATAAATAACACTAAAATAACACTGCTTACTTGCGAAGTTCTCTCTGTTCTTCCCATTGTTGATTCTTAAGAAGTCTCTTCCGTTGTCTTTTAGACAGTGTTTCAGTTTCTCCAGTCTGTACGGTCTCATTTTCATCCTTTGTAGATTCACTTTCATTGTTAGCACATTCATGGCTCCTCTCCTGCACTGCAGGTGCTTTGGCCATATCGCTGGCCATTTAATCTGAAGATCCTGGAGTAGCAAAAAATGTTGAGAGATACTTAGATTTAGATATCTCCATTACGAAAGTGTACAAATGACTGCACATTCAATTAAACTACACAAGGATGTGGTTGAAATTCATAATGTATTTGGGCTTGAAAAAGATGTGATCAACAATTGATAAAAAGAAAAAATGTCAGATATGATGCGTAAACACTTAATTTTAATAAAGGATAATACGATGTTTTTAAAGAATCGCTTAAAGGGTTAGTTCACCCAAAAATGAAAATGCTGTCATCATTTACTCGCCCTCATGTCGTTCCAAACCCGCAAAACCTTCGTTCATCTAAAATTATCATAAAAATATTTTTGATGAAATCTGAGAGGTTTCTGACCCCTCCATAGACAGCAATTTAATTAACACTTTCAAGGTCCAGAAAGATAGTAAAGACATCGTTAACATAGTCCATGTGATTCCAGTGGTTTAACCTTAATTTTATGAAACGACGAGAATACTTTTTGTGCGCAAAAAACAAACAAAAATAAGTGTCTCGTCGCTTCATAAAATTAAGGTTAAACCACTGGAGTCACATGGACTATTTTAACAATGTCTTTACTACCTTTCTGGACCTTGAAAGTGTTCATTAAATTGCAGTCTATAGAGGGGTCAGAGAGCTCTCTGATTTCATCAAAAAAGCTTCATTTGTGTTCGGAAGATGAATGAAAGTCTTACGGGTTTGGAACGACATGAGGGTGAGTAAGCAACGACAGAAGTTTCATTTTTGGGTGAACTAACCCTTTAAGAGAATGGTTCAATGACTTGAAAGTACCACTGATCGAAACCGTGGGCGAATCTTTTAAGTGAACTGATTCAAAAGATTCGACTCACTGAGATGAATCGGCATCCCGAGCAGTGCTCAAACAAATACACAGCGATGTAACAAAATCCTTTAGAATTTAGACACAATTGTAGTTACTGTATGCGCATTTAACCGCGACTATGATGTCTAGAAAAGCTTTCTACCAAAGACGGCTAAACTAAACGCTAACGTTAATCAGCAAAACTAACAACATTTATGTCACTTTTGCCTGTGGTATCACGAGCTCTGACAGTTATTTTATTGTATAAAAGTAGTCTATTACTTCCCTATTATTTAACATGCAATACAGGTTAGCTTAAGATATCTAAGATCACAAACATCAGCTGTATTTAGAGTCTGACTATCAAAACAATGCAAGCATCAGGGGACAATAAAACGAACATGCCGAAATACCTTATAAAATGGCCCATTTAATAGTGATAATTTACTACTAAAATAGCAGAATTACAAATATGAAAGAGAAAACTAACGTTACCTCTAAACTGCTGTCTTTGCAGTAGGACTGTCATCTCATGTGCTGTAATGTGCTGCGTCATTTAAAAGCGACTCGTTCAGCGTGGGAACGTCCACAGTTCGCCATGTTGGTGAGGGCAAGTAAGGACATTTAGGCATTAGAAATACCAGTGGCGCTATAACACTTTTAAAAGAAAACTCAGTTGAACCTTTACCCTCTCTATCTCTTTGACACATCCCTGTGAAACAGCATTAGGGGATATTTGCTTTCTGTCAAGTCCTTCTGTCAGGAATGGAAAGATTAGACAACTCTTTCAGAAATATATAGTTAGCCCTTCTGTTATATCTGGTAATTGTTTTAATTATATTCCCTGGAAGAAAGTGTGGTTTTTGCCTCACAAATATTTAATTACTAATAAAGTTAAAGAGGTATCTTTTAAATTGCTACATCAATTTTACCCTGTCAAATCTTATAGGCCTAATTTCCGGATTCACTTTGCTCCTTTTGTGGAGTGGTAGATGAGTCTGTCCCCCAATTTTTGGGGGATTGTGTCCACATGGCTACTTTTTGGAAATAATTCTTTGTTTGTTTGTACACGTTTCTTTCCTGGGCAGTTTTTCATTGCTCTATAAGGATTTTTTTTTTATTTGCTTAATCTGTTTATCAAACCTTTGCAATAACAACAGGATACAGGTACAAGAAAATAGTGAAACATTGTATTGGCTTTCAAAATTTTGACATAGAATCTAAAAGACAAGTATTTTCTAATGAATCTATTTATTTTTATAGTTAAGTTTTTTTTATACATTAGTGCAATTGTTTGTCTGTAAAGTCCCTATTTATTATTTTTTGTAAAGACTTGAATTATTTTGGTACTATTTCTTTACTTCCAGCAATGTCAAAGCCTTAAAATCTACCACAACTGTGTAGTATATTAATTGTATAATATTTATGTGTTTTTATAATGTACAATTGATTGTGTGCTGTGCAAAAGGGAGTGAAAAAAATTATAGAAAAAGTTTTTTTTTAAAAAGAAAAAAAAAAAAAGAGGACATGAGACATTTTTTTATTTTTTCAAATTGTATTTATTGTATATAGGCTATATATTTTTTCTTTCTAAATTATATTTTTATATTTCTAAATTATATATATTTTTCTTTTTTCAAATTTTATTTATTTTAAATTATGTATTAGCCCTGTCTAAATGTTTTTTCCCCCTGTTTTTGTTTATTTGTTTTTGGTAATATCTGTTGCTTACAACATAATACATGTGTATTTACTTTTGTATATGCTTTTTTTTTTTTTTTTTTTTTAAGTTTCATGTTTTCCTGGATGTGTAAGAAATGTTGTGAATCTGCCATTTGTGTGAATCATCATATAACATATTCTATGTAAATGTACACTTAAATGTGGAAGTTTAACCTTGAGATATGCACTTGTTAAACTATAAGCCTATACATGTTCAAAGGCAAATGCTTTATAGTAAAATAACCTCTTTACAGTTCTAAGGATAATGAATTTTACAAAAACAGGGTTAGTGTTTAAATCATAATTTAAAAGATAATAATACTTGTTTATAATGCAAATATTCTTTTCTGTTTTGTTATTTACTTAAACACACTTACTTATGGTATGTTAGACAGCATGGCTTGCAAAGCACCCTCCCAACATATAAATTCACACCATATTATGTTTCATGCACAGTTGGTCAACTGAAATATTCTGCCATCCACATAGCATACACATTAGCCTACACGGTAACAGTGCTTTTAATGTAGCACTGTCAGAAAAAAAGGCACACATATAGGCCTACCACAAAATTGACTTTGAACTTTGCACATGCATTCTTAGAACATTGGCAAACGTTCTGGCAAGATTCTCTCAAAGTTATGAACAAACGTTCTCCCAGTAACACAGTTTACACATCATTCATGGAATTGCATTGATAAGTTCAGTGAATTTAAAATGATAAAACATATGTCAGTCTTAATTCAGAGCACTGCTGTGAGAGCATGTCACCTGACTAGAGTTACAGCTAATATGGAAGTTTGCATTCCCACTGCTACATAGGAATGTGTGACAGTCTTTTAACTACTAGAATATCACCTTTCACATTAGCACTTTGCAACACATATTAGCATATGGATTTGTCGCTTCCTATATTCATTCTCCTGATCATAGCCTTTCAAATAGATTGCTGTCAATGAGCTTAATGTGGAGCTCTTAATATGCTTCTGAGATGGTAAAAATACTTTGTACAGCTGACAGATAGTTGTTGGCAAACAGTCAGGAGAGGTTTACTAGAGTCATTCTTTTAATGCCATTGTGCTTTAGTAACAACCATTGATATTGGCTCTAGTAAACAACACCCATCTTCAGCACTCATTGGAACATAAGCAAATTATACTGGGGAAAAAAAGTTAAATGTACTTAAAGGCACAATATGTAAGATTTTTGGATTAAAATATCCAAAAACCACTAGAACAATGTTATATTTTGACTTGTGTACTTACATTATCCCAAATGTTTCCAAGAATGTTTAAATCCAGAGAAATCAGCTATTTTAACCAGGACAGGGACCGTGTCCATCCATCGCCGGTCAATTACATCATACCCGCGTTACCCTCTATTTTTTATTTTGTAGAAACCATGGAAACACCAAAGACACTTTCATATATTATGTGTTTTATTAGACAGGTGAGCAACTGTTTGCATACATCCATCGACAGAAAACGAATCATTGTTATATCGCTCAACACAGTTAGTCTTATTGTTTAAATCTTGTTTTCTTGATTTACCGCGAGTCCCATGTTTTACCATGCCTAATATCGATCTAGCTCACTGCAGTGTGCAACAAGTGTCTCATAGTAGCTGCTGAGCGGACGCACAGAGTAGCATTATAACATAACTTTCAACACACTCAAATGTATCTAATATGATAAAACAGCGCTGTGTTACCTCAAATACACATGAGCGGAAGAGGCGGAAGCGCTCGTCTGCGGCATAATAAAAGCTCCGCAAAAATCAAGGCATCATCAAGCTACACCTGTGTTTTGAATAAGCGACATCTAGCTGCGAAAAAATATATAATGTGGCTTTAAGTTTTCTTTTGCAAGTTTTTGCATGCATATATTTTAAGGAATTTCAGAATTAAGTAAAATCTACTTAACTAAGTAAAGTATAATTAAAGGTGCAGTATGTAATATTGACAGCTAGTGGTCGAAATTAGCCTGGCTTCGCCCTCCTACGTACTTCCACTCAATTTTCATTTTCCTTCAGTACGTCGTCTGGGTTTGCTGTATATTTGCTGGTTTTCTCCGGTCAAATTTTAACCGGTCCAATCAGCAAACAGAGGGAGTGGCTGAGAGCGATGACATTGATGTTGTGCGCTAGTTAGAGCTGTAGTTCAGTAATGGCGGCGGAGAAAGATGCGAGCGAAGCCATTCGGTCCGTTGTGGTAATGCTGCCGAATATCCAGAAGTTAAAGCCAGAGCAAGAACAATCTTTGCTGAGTTTTGTTGGTGGCCATGATGTTGTGGCCCTCCTCCCCACTGGGGTTCAGGAAAAGTTTGATTTTCCAGCTCGCTCCATTAGTGGTGAAAGAGTTGGCTAAGGCGAGCGCATGACATACGTCTCGACCAAACGTTAGCGATTGGTTATGGCAGATCCAGAGTTGCTCTGGGCAGATCCAATAGTTTTAAACTTCAACAGAGTACCCGCCTTCAAGGAAGTTAATGCTTGTCAATGGAGAGTGGTCAGACTCTCTGTACAAATGAAATGTACGAGAGTCTGGTAGGACCAGGCTAGGTCGAAATAGGTACTGCAGTCCAAATTCAAAATATTGGAGATCGTTGTTTCCCCTACCCCCTCCTCCTCAGGCGGGTTGCCAGCTTGAGGACACGCAACAGGAACAAGCACAATGGAAGCCGAAAAGACTTAGACACTGTAAGTTGATGAGTTGATTTATCCACGTTTTAATATACTCTCGTTCATAGAGATTTTAAGATGGATGCCTGAGGCTTTTTAGGGCGGGTAGAATCTGCGATCTCTGACCCAGTTTGTTTGCTGGCTTCCATGGCAGCAATACCCTGTGTTTTCTGCCAACTGGCAACCTGTGGTGTCGAAATACTATTAGGTAAACTGGCGGCGTGCGGTTTCGCACAGACCAAAACAAAAACAGACATTCCGACACGGAACGCACATTTCAAAGTAGAATAACTGGCTGTAGCACTGGTTTTATGAGAAACAAGAAGGTGAATTTAGCATGTTTCCTAAATATCTGCAAGCATATTATGGTATGTTTATGCTTTAGTAAAGTGAAAAACTTACATACAGCACCTTTAACAACGAAAATAAGTAACTTTAACTTGGCCAGTTTGTTTATGGTTAATTTCTAGTTTACTTTGCAATACTCTGTTTCAAATACATTTTACTCAAACTATATAACACTGAATTAAGCCATGCTTTTAAAGTGCATGGTTTACTTAGAACATCCAAGTAAATAATACAGTAAATATTGTAAACAACATATCTTTATAATAGAAGTACCCACCCAATCACAGAGATCTCAATACTTGGTACACAATTCACAATTCACATTAACGGTAACATTCATTGGATAATTTTTGAGTATGAATGTGTCATTTTGAGTAGAAAATGAACTCCAGATGTCACAAAACAGCAAGTTACTAAACCTAACCGATGATAAAACAGTAAATAAAGCTGGAAAACAGTGAAAAATGCAACCTTATTCATTATTCATGCCCCAGTGCATGATGGGAACACCAGTATCAGAAAGTTGAGTAAGTTTTACTTAATTTTATAACATTGATATTTACACTTTTTCTACAAGCTTAAATTGAGTACTAATATAGAATTTACTTATTTATTTATTTACTTCACCACAGAATCATTTTTATCAGTGTCACTATAAAAATTATATGATCAATGAGTTACGACAACATATGTTTTTACATTGCTTTAACTGATAAAAATAAGTTAAGCAATTTTCAAAAAAAAAATTATGTTATTCAAGATTCAACTAAATTTTTAAAAAGTTTTTGAAGTTTTTAAGTTGAAATTACTTAAACATCCAAGTTGGTTGTACTTAAAAATTTAATGCAGCACATTTTTTTACAGTGCTACTTTAATTATTCAGGTGCAGTCTTTGGAAAAGTATGTTTATTGGACAAGTAGCATTTTCAAAGAATAAGAAAGACAACAGCAAAATGCTGATTTCAAGTACAATTTTTATTTTTCCTGTAACTTCAAATCAGAGAACATTTCTCCCTTTTTGCATCCCTTTGTTTTAATTCTCAGTCTTTATTCTTTCTAAGACGCTATAATGCATATTCTCATCCAATACGTCCCCCATCCATCTTCACACATACTTCAAACCATTATAACATAACTTTGTCATCTTGTCAGTCTCAAACATCATTTATCAAGTGTAGCTCTTTAAACAGTGAATGCTTATGATTAAACAATAGCCATTACAGGAACATTCAACGTCGTCTTATGACATCATGTGACTTCTGCTTACAAACAAAAACATTTTCACATATTTACGCTGTTGTGTTATGTATTTCACATATTTATTCTTTAAAAAAATTCCTTTAGGTAAACTTAGTCTTGTCACTGAATTTAAACACTCTGAAATGATATTCTCATTAATTTGATGACAACGCCACACAAAACTTTGTCAAAGGCAGCTTAACGGACTGGCCAGCAGCTCCAACAGCTGAAATAAGTATAACACGAGTTATTAAAAACTAGCAATGTGCATCAAAAAAAGCTTCAAAAAAACTAAACAAAAAAAAAACCCAATATAACAGAGGAGCCAAATGTAAGGCCTCTGTTATTAAAATGTTCAGAATAATGTCAGTTATAGAATGTTAATTTTGTCAGCTAAAGACGCAAAAAAGCTAATAAAACCCATTATAATAAGTGATGCTGTCTACACTAGATGTGGCACAGCACGATGCAACAAAATCCCGCGGTTATCTGATGGCCTGCTCTATTTCTGACTTGCTTAAATCGCTCGCGCTACTTTTGATATGAATGACAAAGGCATTTCCAACGGTCCAGTATGGACAGTTTCTACATAGACATACACACACAGATGCCTCATTAGCAGTGCTGGGTAGATTACTTACAAATTGTAGTAGTTTACTGATTCCAAATTACATGACAAAAATTGTAGTTAGTAATGTAATCTAGATTACTCATTTTAAGTAATGTATTCGGACAAATTTTTTATTACTTTTAGATTACTTTTGACCTAACGCGTTCATCACATTGATTTGAATAGGATATTCTATATGCACTGTTTTATCATATTAGATACATTATTTGAGTGTGTTGAAAGTTATGTTATAATGCTACTCTGTGCATTCGCTCAGCGGCTACTATGAGACACTTGTTCACACTGCAGTGAGCTAGATCGATATTAGGCATGGTAAAACATGGTACTCGCGGTAAATCAAGAAAACGAGATATAAACAATAAGACTAACTGTGTTGAGCTTTATAATGATTAGTTTTCTGTCGATGAATGTATCCAAACAGTTGCTCACCTGTCTAATAAAACACATAATATATTAAAGCGTCTTTGGTGTTTCCACGGTTTCTACAAAATAAAACCGGAAATCGAGGGTAACGCGGGTATGATGTCATTGATAAGCGACACGTCCTTGTTTTAAGATAATGTATGTACACAAGTCAACAAAATATATAACATTGTTCTAGTGGTTGTTGGATATTTTAATCCAAAAATCTTACATATTGTGCCTTTAAGTAATTAAGTCATAAAAATTGAAAATTAAAGGAAATACATTTCAAAATAAAACATTTAAAAAAAATGTTTACCTGCATGTCATGTGACCATTAACCGAACATCAGAGAACCATGAACTTCATTTTATTATTATTTATTATTATCATTGACTTAATTTTATTATTGACTTATTAACTTAAAACCTAGGGGGTACTTCAAATAAATATACTAGGGCAAAAAGGTTCAGCTGACAAGAAAGTTGGGGAATCCCTGCATTGCATGTAAATATGAAATTATGTGAATTTGTACGTTTTAATGTGTTAAAAAGACAAAAGTCTTCCAAAGACAGTAATACATGATTGAATGACTTACTGAATTGACTGAATTAATCATTTAAATAATAATTAATGTTTGTCAGGAGCTGATTAGATATGCAATGTTGCAATGTTGAGAAAACACTTGTTAAGATAACCAAGAAGTAGAATCAATGAATTATGAATAATTTACTGCCATTGTGAGAATGACATGTAGTCATGGAATCAATAGAAAACTAACTGTAGTCTGATTACTTTAAAATATATAGATATATTATCTAATTGCAAATACTTAATTTTTGTAATCGGTTACTACCCAGCACTGTGTATAGATTATTCTTTTGAAACTGAGGTTCAGTCAAATTTTCCCTGAAAAAAAAAAAAACCTACATCATGTAAGCTGTGTTTTGTATAACAGTTTCTGTATTAAAAATACAAGAAATCCCTTCTAATATCTTTCATTTCTTCCCCCGAAATCAATTCACCGGACCTCGATCCATTATCACTGCAGCCAAAAGCGATGAAACTGCAATACCAAATCAAAACGACTTGGTAAAAACATTCTCTCACACTCTCATGCTATACTGGTACTGTGAGATAATAGAGGAAATGCCATCCCCTAAAACACTCCATTCACCACATCACCACACATGTGTGTGCATTTTAATGTGGTGGTCTATTCAGTACCAGCAGAAAAAACCACAACAGTAAAAAAAAAAATCACAAAAAAATATACAATATAAAATTATAATGTAATTCGTTAAGTGCACAGAACACCTCTCAAGGACGAGTGTTGAGAATCAAGGTCAGGAGAAGAACTTCAGTCAAGGAATGATGGAAACCAGGAGAAATTTGGTGTGTTTTATATAGAGAACCTGTTAACAGCCTTAACAACTAATTTAAGTGCCTATTTATACAGTCGATATTGGATATGGGCCAATATCGGATATATAACTGTGCACAAATATTGGCCTATTTTTACATTACGATTGCCTTTATAGTTAGTTCACTTAGTTAGTCTTGAAAGAACACTAATAATTTATTAATACTGTAAACAAATCTCAACATGAATATTGATTTTTCATACTGTTATGATGCCAAAATTCACTTGTAGCATTTAAAATAATAGGTTTTATTTTTCAGTATTTTATTTTTTATTTAATTTGACAAAAAAAAAAAATAATAATAATAATAATAATAATAAAAAATTATATATATGTATATATATATATATATATATATATATATATATATATATATATATAGTAGAGTTCTAATATTGGCCATTTATTGGTTAGCAGCCATAACATGAAAATAATTATTGCCAGAATTTTAATATCATGCATTATAAGATGCACTACAAGGCATAATTAATGCATTAAAAATACTTTTATAATGCACTGTATTTAATTATATATACCATACCGGTCAAAAGTTTGGAAACATTTATATTTTTAATGTTTTTGAATGAAGTCTCTTATGCTCACAAAACCTGCATTTATTTGATCAAAAATACAGAAAAAAACAGTAATATTGTGAAATATTATTACAATTTAAAATAATGGTTTTCTATTTTAATATACTATAAAATACAATTTATTCCTGTGATCAAAGCTGAATTTTCAGCATCATTACTCCAGTCTTCAGTGTCACATGACCCTTCAGAAATCATTCTAATATGCTGATTAATTATTAATGAATTAAAAAATATTATATTTTAAAGTGTATTAAAATAGAAAAACATTATTTTAAACATTTTTATTTTATTGCAATAATATTTCACTGTTTACTGTAATATTACTGTTTTTGTGTAATATTTGTATTTTTGATGAAATAAATGCAGGTTTTATGAGCATAAGAGACTTCTTACAAAAACATTAAAAATAGTAATGTTTCCAAACTTTTGACCGGTATGGTATATATAGGCTGTAAGTAAAGTGTTACCAAGTTCAAACTTATATATACTGACATCATTCCAAAGGAGCTTAAAGTGATATTTTACAATCACCTATAAAGTAAATGCACATGAATTCAATTATCCATTGAAAAATCCATCCACTTTCATAAAGATTTGACAAGCAGACAGAAAAAAAAATGTTATCAGCATAAACAAGCAGGCCACAAATAATAATGGGAGAAGAGTGGGGCGGTTTCATGATGAAGAAGATTCCAAAATACAGTGAATAAATTCAGCAAAAAATGGAAGAGACATCAACTCAGAGAAAAGGTGATGTCACGTGGCTCCTGTGTGAAACAAAACAAGAATAATATTAAAAACTGAATTTCACAACAGCGTTCTTCTGTCACACATCAGCTACAAGGTTAGTTATTTAAGCCGTACTCAGAATCAAGCCTGATCTTCAAGTGTCTCAAAAACTATCCACTGCTTGCTAATAGCTGGATTATTGGTCATTAAAATATTGCAGTTCAGGCGTCTTACATTACTCCCCAGCGCTGCCGGCTCGCGCGCTGGCTGATTTGTTTGTATAATATCCCACAGCCAAAGCTTCTGGCCCGCCTCTGGGTCTTTCCCTTTAACATAAGGCAGTCCTATAAAAAGGTGACCTGCCTGCGCCCCAATCGTCTCAGGACGATGAGTCTTGATCTCCAGCAGCAGCTGGCACAACACTGTATCAGCACAAACACATGCCTCAAACTGGCTGACCTTTCTCTCCTCCCACTGCTATGCCAACAATGCCATGCCTCTTTCCTTCTGCCCGTGGCCCGTGGCCACGACCACCCCCTGCTCTTAATAGGTCTTATCCCATCACCATCCATACCATAGACATACAGTAGCTCTTGAGGAAATAGAAAAGTAGTCATGTATTTTGCCGGTGCTATTTTATGACTTGAGCGGGAGGTGTTAAGATAAAATCATTTTTATTTATACTCATATAAACAAAATAGTGTGCAGTCACACATGGTGTTAATGTAAGGCATAATTTATGCAGTGGTGGACAGTGTGAGCCTATATATACATTTGTATTTATTTTGGGAAACTTTTACTTTTACTTCACTACATTCCAAAGCATAATTTCACACTTTAAACATTGTTCCTTTCTATTTCAAACTGAAGAAATCGCCACCCGAAAACCAAACCGAGACGCAATAGCGATGTCTGATTCGTGAATGAGCTGATTCTTTCCAATGAACCCACTGAATTGGTTGACAAATTACACTGAACAATTCATTCACGAATCGGACTGAACCAGCTGCAGCTGTTCTTTAGTCAACGGCAGGATTGCAGGGCTATATTTTTGACAAGACACTGCGTCCGGGGCTGGATTTGATATTTCTAACGTGGAGATTTGATCTGATCTAACAATCCGGAAACGCATTCACAGAAACGCGAAAAACATATGTGACATGAGTAGTATGTCCGAATTCACAGTACTCATAAAAGAGTAGGCAAAAAGTACCCAGATGAACTACTTCTACCGGTGAGATTCTGAAGTCTGCATACGATGGACACTTTATTATCCCATGAGGTCACGGGAGAGGATTTGTGAATGGCAGTGAAGCGATGCAACTGACACTGGTAGGTCACATGATAATGACAACATGGCGAATGTAGTATATCCAGATTATATTCTACACACACTCATACTATATAGAACATACTTTTTTAGTGGTTGTGAATTAATTACTTACTCAAAATAAGTACCTACTCAAGAGAGTATGCGATTTCGGATGCAGTCAACAACTCAATGATCCGATCAAAATGTCGTTGTAGCTTGAATGGCGTGAAAAGCAAGTTACTAATGCTGAATTTGTAGATGAAAGTCATGACTGTCAGTTATTCCTGAACTAAATCTGCTGTCGTAGTAAGGAGGGGCTAAAGGGACATGGTGATGGGAAAAAATATGAGATGGGAGAGATTTTGGGAAATGTTTTGCGTTCTATAAATTGTTTGCTGTGCCCTAATAAACTTTGCGTTCTTTCACAAGCCTTTTTACGGAGTCCATAAAGGGAAATGGTGAAGGAAAATAAATATGAGATGGAGGAAACATTCCTCTGAGAAACTTTGCATTCCCTAGCAAAGAGCTAAATATTCAACAATATTACTGATCTGCCTGCATTGACACAGTTGTATGAGAACTGGATTGAGCTGGACAATGACATCACTGTTTTCTCCAGAGCGGCTGTATAGATAAAGTAACTAAATTCAGAACAGAAATGAACCATCACTAAACTAACTTAAGCTGGACTATGACACTATTTTCTTTTAGTGTACAGCCGAAACAAACTTTGTTGCATTATTTTCATTATTGCATTGCATTATTGATTTGAAACCATCTGTATTGTAAAAAAGCGCTATATAAATAAAGGTGACTTGACTTGACTTAACTTGAAAGGTTTTGCGAGCGAATGCAAAGTTTCTTGGAGGAACGCAAAACTTTTTGCGAGTGAACGCAAAAATTCTCAAGGGAATGCAAAGATTCTTAGGGGAACGCAAAACATTTGCGAGACAATACAAAAGCATTTGCTGCACCCCAATTCGCACACTATTTGCGTCCCAAATCGTAGTATGTTGAAATGAGTATTCCAAAGATACCTGAATGGTCTACTTTTTCCAGTTAGAATCCGAAGTGCAGATCCATGCACACTCTAACGGCTAATATTGCCCACAACCCATTGCAAGTTGGACAAGGATTCGATTAGAACTACAAACACGGCTAAAAAGTGTTAAAAAACTACAAACAAGGCAGCTGCGCAAGTCCGACGGTTAGCCTAAGTACAAAGGTTTAGATAAAGGGGTTTGAGTGATTAATAATCAGCATCTAACAAGATATTTATTCAGTGTTATCCACATTATCCACTGTATATTTCATCTGCACCAGCATTGTGAGCTTTTGTAATGATACGTTTGGCCATTAACGTTTAAATGCAAAAACAATTTGAATATCCGCATGAAACACCTACAACTGGCAGATCGACGTACTACTACATTTCCCACCGATACGGTAATAAATTCAATTCTATTGAATGTGGAGGATTTTAACTGTGACAAGATGATTGACAGGGCAGTTTAAACAGCAACAGGATGCATGTAACTAAGTGACAAAGCTGTCCGTTAAAGATTTTCTTCACAAAAAGAGTACATACTTTTAGGGCGTAGTATAAGTGGGTGAATTGGGATGCAGCAATTGACTTATTATTTGTAGTATCTGTACTTTTACTCAAGTACTTGATTTGTGTCCACCACAAAATTTATGAGATGCAAATGCCATTAAAATGTTTTATTCATAAACAGAAAAGTTTAACAAAACAGGGGAATAATATTGTGAAATATTATAAGTGACATAACATTGTCAATGCGGATCCAAATTCTATACACTATACACTCTTAAAAAAACTATTTGGAACCCTAGGGTTCTTGAAACTTTTATGCATTAAAAATTGTCCTAAATGATTGCATAATAGTTTCATGTTTAATGGGTTATTTCAATTGTATGTTTTGTATGAGTCGTTTAGTTCATAAAATTGAATCAAAATAAAAAATGAATTAAAAATTATCCCATGATGGGAACCCCATATATTCTGATCTGCTCTAAAAAGACTAAACCCTGTAGTGGCAATGGTTGAGGATCAAACCCGCAATACCAAGGTTGTTGTGGTTTGATTCTAGCACACAAACTGATAAGACATTTATACCTTGGATGCACTGTAAGTCTGTAAACTTTCACTGTTAGTTTGGATAGAAGCATCTGCAAAATGCATAAATGTTATTGCAAACCCAACACTCTAAAGAACAGGTGGCCTCCAGCTTGCAATGGTTATAAATAACTCATAAACAACCAAAAAAAGACAAATTTTCTTCATAATCAAAGCCTCGATTTCTTTCAAGATGGTCATGGGGAGGAAATTCTTACATATTAATTGTTTTATGACTGCTTAAGTTAGGTAATTCAAATTAATCATAATGGCAATGGTATGTCTACAGGTTTGACTCTGATCCAAAACTTGTTTTGAACAGTTCTGTCATAATTTACTCACCGTCATGTCGTTCCAAACTTGCATGACTCTTTTTTTCTTCTGCAGAACACAAAAGAAGATATTTCAAAAAATGTCCTTGTTTTCAGTCAATGGGTCCGGTCCAATGTTGTTTTTGACAAAGCAGTTCTTTAAAACAGTGACATTCCTAGCTGTAAACAATATAAAAATAATTTTTCTATTTTTTTTTTAAAAAACCTAAAGGCTGTTAAAGCTAAATTAGACAGTTATAGGGGTCCTCTTGTGGCCAGAGGGTAAAGGGTGAACAGTTAGGAGAGAGTTAGCTACAGTAGAAGTGAAGTGCACTTACAAGCCGGAAGTGCAAAAAAGGAAGATTAACATTAACTTTTAATATTATTTTATATTGATACATTTATATTAATTTAATTTACTTTACATTTATTTTACTTTTTTCTTTCATACAGGTTTCAAACAACATTTTGATTTGAATTTTCATTTATGGGTGAACAGTCCCTTAAATTTACCCATTTCATTACCATCACTGGTTTACAGTATATACTTAAAGGGTTAGTTCACCCAAAAATAAAAATTCTGTCATTAATTACTCACCCTCAAATCCGTAAGACTTTCGTTCATCTTCGGAACACAAATGAAGATCTTTTTGATGAAATCTGAGAGATTTCTGTCCCTCCATTGACAGCTACACAACTACCACTTTGACACTTCAAAAAGTTCATAAAGAGATCGTAAAACTAATCCATATGAATTGAGTGGTGTAACGGAGTTCGTTGTTATGGGAAGAAGGAGGCGGGAACCGGCGAACATTTAACAGACTTTAATAAAAATAAACACAAAATGAAAGTAAAAGCGGCAGCCCCTCACGGACGACTGCCACGCACACACATAACAAAACGTAAATAAAACGTAAATCCCAGGCCTGGTCCTCTCTCGTCTTGCACTGTCGTCGCTCCTCCTTTTATGCTCCCATCACTCCTCCGTGAGACGAGACCGGTGTGGCGCGCAGCTGGAGCTCATTATCACTCGCCACCGGCCCGCTCTCACGGTCCCTCGCCTCGCTGCTTACCACAAGCGGTTTAGTCCAAATTTTCTGAAAAGACTCAATCACTTTATATGATGAACAGATTGAATTTAGGCTTTTATTCATATATAGACATTCATAAACTTACACGTCAGATATGGTAAACGGAAGCTCAAGCATGTTCACTTGATGTGTGAGAACCAATGAGGTTAATTCTAGTGTTACGCATCACGTTTGAGCTTCAGCAAGAACCAATGAGGTTCATTCTCGTGTTACGCAGCACGTTTGAGTTTCAGCAAGAACCAATGAGGTTCATTCTCGTGTTACGCAGCACGTTTGAGCTTCAGCAAGAACCAATGAGGTTCATTCTCGTGTTACGCAGCACGTTTGAGCTTCAGCAAGAACCAATGAGGTTCATTCTTGTGTTACGCATCGCGTTTGAGGTTCTGTAAGAACCAATGCGGTTCATTCTCATTTTACGCATCACGTTTGAGCTTCAGCAAGAACCAATGAGGTTCATTCTCGTGTTACGCAGCACGTTTGAGCTTCAGCAAGAACCAATGAGGTTTATTCTCGTGTTACGCATCGCGTTTGAGGTTCTGTAAGAACCAATGCGGTTCATTCTCATTTTATGCATCACGTTTGAGCTTCAGCAAGAACCAATGAGGTTCATTCTCGTGTTACGCAGCACGTTTGAGCTTCAGCAAGAACCAATGAGGTTCATTCTCGTGTTACGCAGCACGTTTGAGCTTCTGTAAGAACCAATGAGGTTCATTCTCGTGTTATGCATCACATTTGAGCTTCAGCAAGAACCAATGAGGTTCATTCTTGTGTTATGCATCACGTTTGAGCTTCTGTAAGAACCAATGAGGTTTATTCTCATGTTACGCATCACGTTTGAGCTTCAGCAAGAACCAATGAGGTTCATTCTCGTGTTATGCATCACGTTTGAGCTTCTGTAAGAACCAATGAGGTTCATTCTCATGTTATGCAACACGTTTGAGCTTCAGCAAGAACCAATGAGGTTCATTCTCGTGTTACGCAGCCCGTTTGAGCTTCAGCAAGAACCAATGAGGTTCATTCTTGTGTTATGCATCACGTTTGAGCTTCTGTAAGAACCAATGAGGTTTATTCTCATGTTACGCATCACGTTTGAGCTTCAGCAAGAACCAATGAGGTTCATTCTCGTGTTATGCATCACGTTTGAGCTTCTGTAAGAACCAATGAGGTTCATTCTCATGTTATGCAACACGTTTGAGCTTCAGCAAGAACCAATGAGGTTCATTCTCGTGTTACGCAGCCCGTTTGAGCTTCAGCAAGAACCAGTGAGGTTCATTCTCGTGTTACGCAGCACGTTTGAACTTCAGCAAGAGGTTTGTTCTCGCACGTCATGCAGGTTCGGTTGTGCTTCTGTTTATGTTCGCTGATCAATGTTTATATGTGAATAAAAGTCCATAAAAGTAAAAGTTCATCACATAAAGCGATAGAGTCTCTTCAGAAGATTTCGACTAATCTGCTCAATTCATATGGATTAGCTTTATGATCTCTTAATGAACTTTTTGAAGCTTCAGAGTGGTAGTTGCGTAGCTGTCAACGGAGGGACAGAAATCTCTCAGATTTCATAAAAAATATCTTCATTTGTGTTCTGAAGATGAATGAAAGTCTTATGGGTTTGGAATGACATGGGGGTGAGTAATTAATGACAGAATTTTCATTTTTGGGTGAACCATCCCTTTAAATAATTCAAGCAGTCTTTAGACATTATCTAAAATGATGCTCAAGAACTATTAAAGGTTTGAAAAGCTATTTTGCATTGTCAGGTCAAGCTAAATCTGAAAAATTATATTTTTTTATTTTTTATTTTTTACATTGTGTTAATCTAAATACTTGAATAGCATCATTTCAGGTAGTCTCTATAAGGTCTGCTTGAATTATTTAAATATATACTATAAATCTGAAATATCTAAGTATTAACTTACAAAATATTCCACAATACTAAAAATCTATATCAAACAATGTCTGTGCAACTAAACTGTAACAAAATGTTTTACAGTCTCCTCAAAACCTGTTTTAAACGGGTCTGTGAGATGGCATGAAGTTATCAAACTGAAAATGTCTTAAAGATCTTGACAAGTAAGACATTGCCATTCTTGTATTTTGTATGATTATTTTGTATTTTTAATTCAAGCCAAATCTTTATATATTTAGTCAATCTTTTTTTGTTGTTGTTTAAAGCCCTTATGAAAAACATTCAATGCATGCAATTATGATGAAGAAATAATGAATTTGCACTTACGCTGCAGATGAGAGGGACTTTACCTATGCTCCACCACAAAGCTCATTGTGGTGCCGTCGAAGGAGGGGGGAGCGATGATCCTTGGCCCTTGCTGGGAGGTAATGCTAATGACAGGCTGCTTGCTGTCGGCCAGCCTGCTGGTGGTAACGTGTTGAGCCACAGAGGCAGTTTGTGACAACTTCCCAGATGGCATATAGTAAGGGCTCTCCATATAAGCTCCATCCTCCTGCTGTCCCATGTGCAAATGGGATTTATCCCCATCATCTGCTTCTGACTGCATGGAGAGCTGGGACTGAATAGTGCGTGCAGGGATCATCGTGGTTGGCATGTATCCCGGGTAAAACATGTAGGTATGGCCATAAGCTCCCGGGCCGAGGGCGAGAGGGGATATTGGAAGTGGGACAGGGGTCATGGGAGGCTGCTGCGGCATGGGGACGTCCACGTACTGCCCGGTTTCTGGGTCAAACAGACGCCTGGTGGCTGGCTGCACTGGAGTGTCCACCAAGTAGTAGCTTCCTGTGGTGGGATCCAGCAGCATCTTTCTTTGGGTTGTGTGGAAGTGCTCTGTAGGGATGGGGGAGGGTTGAACTGAAGGGGAGAAGCAGATGAGTTGAGGCTGAGCAGCTTGCATTGTGACAGGCAGGGGTGTGTGGTAAATAGTGGCGGTAGGGGTATCCGGGGACCGTGTCTCCATGACAAACGATGAACGTTTTGGTGACAGATGGCTTCTGATGTCACTGTGAGCCAGGTAAGAAGGCGGACTGGCCGTTTGGGTTTTACCTCCTCCGGGTGGGATTGTATAAACAGCCGTTTTGCCCAGTCCGGCTGCGGTCGGCTTTATGGCGGACGTGGCGTGAGGCTTTACGGGTATGGTTAGGTAGTTCTCCGAATCTGCTGTGGAAGTGAACTGCAGAGGGGCAAACTCAGTCTCACTACCGTTCGGCCTCTCCCGCTCTTCTGGCACATGCTTTGGCTGAGATATCTTCAAGGAAATGGGTAGTTTTGGAGATTTGGGGGTCACGGCCTTGGAACTCAGAGATGCTGGTGATGCAACGTGCGTTTGTGGTGTCTTTGAGGGCTTCTTTGTTATATTCTTACATGGTGTTCCTGTGAAATGCATGAGCGCTTTAGGGCCGTTTCTCTCTTGAGTGGCTGATAATGACTTGTCGCCTTTTTTAGGGGGCGTCTCCATTAGGTTTGAGTTCGAATCTCGTCTCAGCAAACTATCATCTGCAGGAGCATTGATTTCCTGTTCCTCCACAGTGTGTTTCTCGCTGGAGATGAGCGAGAGCACGTGGCTGTCTGTTATCGGCCGCGGCTCTGTTTTTCTCTTCCACTCATTCTTGTCGAAAACATACAGTTGCTCCATTGTTTTGATAGCGGCTTGCAATTTTTCCAAAGCAGCTTGGTTGGCCATCTTGGGTTCGGTTTTTTTCTCGCTGGTGTCGCTTGTTTTATCTTGTTTTCTTGTGCTCGTCTCAATTTTTAATCCGGTTGAAACCTCTTGCTTTGCCAGCCTGTTAGCTACAGCAACGTGAGGAGAGGACCTGTCCGTCTCCACTATGTCCTCTGGAAATCGTCTCCTGGGGGAGTCTATTACATTTCCAGATTGCTTCACATTGCTATTTGTATTCACAGACTGGCATTTAATCACTATGGGTGAAAGAGAGGCTGAGTTCAGATAAGGACTCTGCTTTAATGTCTTCTGCTCTCCATCACAAGTCGAGTGGCTAGATTTGTTGTCGTTATCTAAAGACACAAAGTGATACGAGCTCTTAACTAATTTACGCACGTCTCTAACTTGGTGAATGGGGGTCTGTAGTTTGCCCTTGTTATCTCTAATGTCTCTGACTATAAAGTGAGGAACTTTGTCAGAGGACTCACCCTTGAAAGCCGCGGAGAGCGCTTGGCACCTGGTGTCCTCAGCTGTCTTGCAGCCTAAATTGGGAGTCAACAGCTTCGCGATATTGAACGGGTCGCTTTTGTTGTCCCGTACACTCCGCAGACTTATTTTGATTTCGGGCGACTTCGATGTCACGGCGCTGCGCGTGGCGTCTGTCACATAGAGTGTGTTCGAGCGCCACTTCAAAGCTTGATCGCGCGTGGAATAATTGACACTCGGCGGTGGTTTCCTGAGGTCCCTCTCCGAGGACGGAAGCTGTATGCTTGGCACAAATAAATGTGACATTTTAGTGTGCTTGCCGCTTGCCGAATCGATGCAGAAGTTGGTTTCCCCCGGACACTCGCGTAGCGGTTTCCCCTCAGGAGTTTGGACGTTTTTATGTTCCTTTTGAAACTCTAGCTCGCCGTCCCTCCACGATCTGAACGCGCTATTTTGGCTTCGAAGCAGCGTGCTTTTGGATGCTTCGAATGCTCCTTTTTTAGTATCATTCACCGACTCTAAATTCGTTTCTGATGTCTCTTCATTGCGCCCGTCGTCTTTGGCATCGCTTGAATTGCCGTCTACTATGTCGCCCAGATCGTCCACGCAGACGATCGTGAAGTCGGAATCGGCTTCTGAGAATTTCGAGCTTTGCCTTTGCAGCCCTCTGGAATTTTTCTTGGCCGCTTTCTCGTGCTCGTGCACCGCGAAGCATGGAGAGGGCGCGTGGTGCGCCTCGCATATCTCACCCCTCTCCATTTTGCGCTCTTGCTCAAACTGCATTTTCTTCGAAATTACATTTTTGAGGAGACTCGAAGCGAATATGGCTTTCTTGTGTGTGTCTTCCATGGCTTCACCTGCATTGCAGGGTGGCTTGCTTGCCTCGCTCCCTTGAGCGCTTGGCAAGGTGTGTGTAACTTCATCTGTGGAACGTGATCCTTCAGCGCTTTCGTTTACAGGCTGGTCGGATTTGACATTGCATCGAAAATTTAGCGTTTCGGTCAATCTTATGAGGCCACTTTGCCCCTGTGAGAACTTCCCCATGAGCTCAATCTTTTTTTGTGCGTTTTTGTTACCGACTAAATTGCCATTCAGAGCAAATATCTCCACGGGGGGCGCTCGCATGCTGGTCAACGTCAAGCCCGTTATCCCCTTAGCGTCCCTCTTTTTGGCGAAATGGAATTTGGGTGTGGAGCCTTTATGCGCGACTAAGTTTTGATCTCCCCCCTTGCCATACTTTAAGTCAACAAACGTCGACCACCTGTTGATTCCCAGCCCATGCTCTGAAGCAGAAGACTCACTAGAAGTACTAAAGTTGATGGCATCGAAATATGGATACGCCAAACTTTTGAACGCCCTGGCAGTGAGATTGCGCACTTCCTTATCGGCGTCATCCAGCTCGCTCACCGCGCTGGACGCACCGCTGGAATACTCGTTCACATCCTTGCTTTTCAATTTGGTGCCAAAGTGCAAGCGCCCTGGCACAGCAATGAAACACTTTGCGTTATCACACACTTTGTCGCCCTTTGCCTCCACTCCTCTCAAAACATAGCGACTTGTGTCTTTTTCGTGATCTTGGATGTTGCGCAGCTCATTCACAGCGCGGGAAGTGGCTTTGATTGACAGGTGAATCTGCCCGGTTGTATTTTGTCTTTTTGTCAGGCCCTCATCTGAGCTGGCACATTTGTCCGCGTCACAGAGATTGCTTTCAGGCTTACTGCTGACCACTGCTTCGTTCGTATTAGCCTGGTTGCTTTTCACGCACGCTTCTTTTGACCCAATCGTTTCATCACTGTCAAAAGAGGCATAATCGACAAACGAGTAGACCTGGAGATCGTCCTCGAGGTCCCAGCTTGATCCCGTCTCAAAGTCGTAATCCACATCATGGTCCAACTCCAAAAGCTGGATTTCGTGGGTTGTGATATAATGGGACTCGTCCTCGTGCGTGTCGTGGTCCGAAAGCACCACAGTGACCTCATCGTCCGATTCACTTTTGCTGCTCAGATAAACTTCATTGTATTGTTCATTGTAATCGTTCACTAGGTTCTGCGTCTCCAAATTTGGGGATTTGGGCTTTTGCTCCGTCTTCTCGGAACAGTCCGCTTTATCGGCTTTGGGTGTTTCCGAAGTTGCAGTTTCATAAGAGCTCGACTTTTCCGCGCATTCCTCTAGTGCGCATTTACTTTTAGTAGATTCGGTGAAAGGTTGATGCTCTTCTTGCGAATTGCTCATGCCACTAATACTTTTAATTATTGCCAGTTGACTCGAGTCTCCAGAGAATGTTACTTTCACTGTTTTTGTATCATCCAGTTTCAGATCCAGCAGGTCGTTTAGATCCACATAATTTGACTCTTCTTGCGCGCTTATCAGGCGCATGTCCCGTTTGGAAAGCAAGTTCTTAAACGAATCGGTGTCTTCCCGGTAAATGAGCGTTTTCTCCGATGCTGCCATTGGCTTTGTTGGTGATGAAGCCGTAGTTGTCTTTTAGGAGAGACACCAGTCCCCAGGAATCCCCACTGCACTGCCCGTTGTCCAATCCTAGTGGAGCTGTGGCTCTGCGCTGCCTTCCTCACCCACAGTTGTGAGCGCGGCACTCGAGAACGTCATTCCACACGCGCGCCAGACGTTCACGCGACCTCCTTTCGCTACTCTCGCCCTGCTGTACTTCCCCTAGAATATGTCATGAATATTCCCGTAATAATGCGACGGAGGCGACAAACGGAGCCTGACTTCCATGACACGGCCTGTTGTGTTGCGCGCTGTCACTTAAAATGCGTACGATTGCACATTTAGAGCGGATGACGAAATGCGAAAACGCTATTTTAGAACGAGGATGTTATGTTCAGCGTGTTTTGTTACATACTGCAGACAAGGCTGACTCCCCCGAAACAACATTTGTGCTAAAAATGAATCCTCCTTAAGCTTCTCGCTCAACAATGCGCGCTTTTGACGTGTCACCGCCTTAACCCAACAAAAGAAATATGTCACAGCATATAATTACTGTCAGTCATGTGATGGAAAGGTTGACGCTCTAAATGAAGTTACAGCATGACGGATATGAGAAGGATTCAGTCAGTGATGAGGCAATGATGAATGCAGTTGAATATAGTGCACTGCAAAAGTAAATAGTGGATGAATTGGTGAAGTGTTGCGCTAGGTAAGCTAGTTACAGTTGCCTGTAACTTCTTATAAAAAATAGTTTTTCCACCATTATTCCCTGGACAGTCTTGTTTTAATGCTTAAAACATACTTTTTGGAGCAAGGTCAGCACCACAGTGGTGGACAGCGCCTTAGACAATACGCCATTAGTTCATTCCTCGGAAGCAGGATGCATTCAACAATTCAACGAATTAAGACAACTAATATGGTAATCAGACATTTCCTTTTTTTTATTTTTATTTACTTATTTAATAAATAAATATTATTTTTGGCATTTTTGCCTTTTTATTATGATAGGACAGTGAATAGACAGGAAGCGAAGTGGAAGAGATAAAGTGGAGAGAGGTCCGCAACAGCCATTAGGATTGTTTGTGATTTGGTCTTAGTGACTTAGGAGTCCTCTTGACTACTCCTAACGTTTCACAGATTTAGGAGCTAGTTAGCGCTAAAATGCTTTGTGAAATACTCTTAGAGAAAAATTTTTGGAGTCCTAAAATTAGGACTGACACACCCATTATTTTTAAGAGTTTCTCCTAAATCTGCAAGTTAGGAGCTACTTTTAGCCTTAAGATGTTTTGTGAATACGGCCCCTGGCCACCTTCTTCCATTGCTCCCTGGTCCAGTTCTGATGCTCACATGCCCACTGTTCGGTGGAGGACAGGGGTCAGCATGGGCACCCCATACGCAACACTGCGATGCACTGTGTATTCTGACACCTTTCTATCAGAACCAGCATTAACTTCTTGAGCAGTTTGAGCTACAGTAGCTCGTCTGTTTGATCGGACCACACGGGCCAGCCTTCGCTCCCCACGTGCACCACTGTTCCTTCCTTGGACCACTTTTGATAGATACTGACCACTGCAGACCGGGAACACCCCACAAGAGCTGCAGTTTTGGAGATGCTCTGACCCAGTTGTCTAGCCATCACAATTTGGCCCTTGTCAAACTCACTCAAATCCTTACGCTTGCCCATTTTTCCTGCTTCTAACACATAAACTTTGAGGACAAAATGTTCACTTGCTGCCTAATATATCCCACCTACTCACAGGTGACGTGACGAAGAGATAATCAGTGTTATCATACTATATCTGTCACGGTTTGGCCATGAAGAAGAAGAAGAAGAAGGTTAGCGTGCAAGTAATAAAATAACTTAATAAATCAAAACAAAGGCAATATTCCAAACAGAGTAACAGTGTGATCAAAACACAAACAACACCAGACCATGATAAATACACAAGATAATGAACTGAATGCAAACAGATGTGATCTAATTAATCATATAATGAATAACCATGGAAACTAACTACTGGCATGAAAATGAGAACAAAGGAAAACTAACTAGAGAACTAAGACTTTACAAAACAAGGACAGAACACAATGAAAATGAAACCAAAAACGGAGCATAACCGTTACAATAACCTTAAGCTCTGCACATCAAAACAAATAATACTTAATATAAACCCTTTTATATCTTATCTAAATTTATGTTACTCCATTTTAATGATTGAACCAACCATTGTAAGGATTTTTTTTGCTTTGTTTATGCAGTACATACAGTAGACCAATGCCTGCAGGAGACCTGTAGAGACTGGCAAATGCTTTAGACTGGTTGGCTATATCATGTTGCATTCCTTCAGCAACTGTAGGCTGAATGAGAAGACCACCATAAAGACAGTCTGAGATCTGACCTAGTTTAATGTACTAAAGACCCCTCATTACCAGTTCAACACCAGCTGCCAAGATGGGATATTTTATTAAGTATGATGTTATGAAGGAATATTTTATTTCACACATTCTATCTAACTTCTTACATGTTGTGTTTTTTGTTAGAATAAACGCGCACACACACACACACACACACACACGTATACACCAGGCTGCCACAAACAGGGTAATTTTAGTGTGCTATTTAAATGGCTCCTGTCTGCTCAAGTGTGTTCAGATACAGTTACATTCAGTGGCCGTATTAATCCACCAGGTGTTAAATCATGTCATCTATTAATCATCAAATGGCAGTTCACACAGTTTAGAGCTGATTAGTTAGACGCACCCAAATACAGCTTATATTCGCAGCCAATTTTTCTTAATTAATATAAGTGCACTGTAAGTTCTTATAATTGGAGTGCAGTGTTGCAGTGCCTTCTTCATGACCGGTCCGAACTTTTCAAGCTGTCACCCCTAATAGTGGTATAAGACATCTTGTTTATGCCAGCCAGTCACTCAGTTCACAGCAGCGGTGTTAAGGGTTTATCAGGTGGCGTGAACAGAGTTCAGTATCTCACTGATAACTCTGAAACCCATCCTGAGTGTTTGACCATCTGTACAGAGTCATTCATCATTCACCCGTAGTCTTGATCAGGGGCTTTCCAGCTTGTCCTGTAAATTGATGTGAGAAGTGAGAATTAGTGTTCAAGGTAAGTTAAGGCCTCTCTGTGGGTCAAATGAACGTTGGTTCATGCAACTGGCATGAATTATCATTAGCCTTTCTTGCAGCCTTTGTAAGAATCTTCAAAAATGTATACTGTATAAATGTTTTGTCAAGTAACTTAAACATGTAGTTCAATATGAATTAACCAGATAGTCAATTATTCATTCATATATGTAAATAAATTCAGCTTGACTTTCATATTATAATATTTTATATATTTATCATTACTGAATGAACCAGACTAGTTATATTACTATATTATAATATTTTATATATTTAACATTAATACATTAGCCTGAATGAAATTTACATAATTACTAAATCAGCTTGAAGTGATGTTTGTATTATAATACTTTATATATTTAACATTACTGTTACAACACAGAAGGGATGGAGACAAGAGATACAGGTAACTGATGCTTATTTGAACAACCAGAAGAAATGACGGCAGTGCAGGTAAGTGAGCTTGGAATAAGCAAGGTTCTGATGAGGATTACTGAGTGATACAGTCTTTGCACTTGCAGGTGAAGCGTGCTGGAGACAGACTGGAACGAAGGAGACTTCTGGGAGGATCAACACGAGACAAGGGAACACGATGGAGACAGGTAAGTAGATTTTGGTAGTCCTTAAGGTGAGCATACAGATAAGCACTTGATGCGAACAAGACCAGACAGAGACTGAGTGTGTGAGTGTGTCTTTTGTACTGCTGGTGATGACTGTGCAGATGAGGTGCAGGTGTTCGTGATCAGTACTCGGGTGAAGGAGTGCGCTGTGATTGGGTGATGGTGGAGCCTGGCGTGTCTGTAACAATTACTCAATCATGCTTGAATACATTGAGTTAAATTAATTATATTATAATATTTTATATATATATTTAATATAATTAAATAAGCCTGAATATGTTGAGTAAAATTAATTATATCTATATAATAAAATGTATATATTTAACATTACTAAATTAGCCTGAACATTATTTAGTTCAATTAATGAAATTTATATTATAATATTTTATATATTTAATTTAACATTTACTCAATCATGTTTTTAATACATAGAGTTAAATTAATTATATTTATATTATAATATTTTATATATTTAACATTACTAAATCAGCTTGAAGTGATATTTATATTATAAAATTTTATATATTTAACATTACTAAATTAGCCTGAATGAGATTTATGTTATATTTTATATATTTAACAATAAGCAGCCTGAATACATTGAGTTAAATTAATATTTATATAATAATATTTTATATTATTAACATTACTAAGTTAGCCTGCATAAATTGAGTTGAATGAATGAAGTTAATTTTAATTTGTACAATAATAATAATAATAATGAAACTGCCATGGTCCCCTGAAGAGCCGCTTGGCTGAATTTGAAAAAATAAAATTATATTATTTGGTAAGACTTTATTTCAATGGTCAGCTTTAGCCATTCTACTGACTATAAGTAACTTTGCAACTACATGTCAACTAACACTCATTAAAGTATTAGTATACTGTATAGCAGACTATTAGTAGACTGTAGGATGTCTGTTATGGGAGGATCAAAATAAAGTGTTAGCAGATATTAAGCAGATGGTCTACTAATACTCTAATTACTGCTAATTGACATGTGCGTTACTTATAGTTAGTCGAATGTTTAAAGCGGACCATGAAGTGTTACCTATATAATTTTGCAAAATATAACTCGCAATCAATCAATAAGCAAACAAATAGTATTTTGTTTTTCCATAGAAACCAAGGTCTAATGTTTGTAGTTGACTACTAAATTATTCGATTTATTAGGAGTGGCCAGCAGTCACCCTAACGACTCAGTTTAAATTTGGCCCAGCCTATTGCCCGTCTGTCTGTGGTCCCCTTCATAACTATGCAAGTTTTAAGCATTCGACTCATAGCACATTAGCCTTCCTGCCAGAATGCAGTGGTTGTCTGGAGAACTATATTAAGTCTGGCTTGCAACTGAGACTTTGTTTGCACAGAAACTCTATTCTATGAGTATCCATATAGAGCAAATGCTTTCTGCCACTGAATGTGTCTGCGATAGTAAAGTCAACGGACTGGTCTAGTTTTCAGTGTCATATTTCACAACTTTTTAGTAGCTGAGAGACGGGGCGCCCACTGTACGAATATCTGGAGGTCTTTAAAACTAATTTACAGCATTAAAGGGTTAACTGGAAAATGATCAATCAAAAAGTGTCTGTCTAACCCTAGCCTTTAGATCTAATGCATAAATCAGGTGTCATATAAACGCCTGGAAGGCACTTTTAGCTCCTATTTAAACAGCTAGCACTTTTAAAATATATTTAAAGTGTCTATCATATTGTTGTTGCCTTAAGCATTAGCCTGTTAAATCTGTAGCATTAAAAATCACATTGGTGATAATCTTCTTCAAAACTAAAATAGATATGACGTTGCTGAGTGTCTGTTCTGCCTAGGCACGCTAGACCTGTGGGTGTTCTTACAGAGAGACGGAAAGATACAGTGAGCTGTCATCAAAATACAACATGATGGCAGGAATGCTTCATCCCTAATTCTCAGACATTATTCACACTCACACTGACCCTCACACAAACCTTTCGACCTTTTCATTAAGACATTATTTAGTATGTTTATTCATCTGTTTTCCTTGTGGGTTTGTCCCAAAATGTATGTGAATTCAGGTTTTATCTTTGTGGACCCCAAAATGTTAGCAAAACGACCACGCTTGCACAGAGATGTACTTAAGGCCTGTTCACACCAAGGACGATAATTATAATGATAAAGATATAGTTCTAAAAATCATTCTAAATATAAAACAATAGCAGAGTCGACGCCAGAACTATAGAAATAATGACACAGAGAAACAATATACACCAATCAGGCATAACATTATGATCAGGTGAAGTGAATAAAACTGATTATCTCTTCATCACGGCACCTGTTAGTGGGTGGGATATATTAGGCAGCAAGTGAACATTTTGTCCTCAAAGTTGATGTATTATAAGCAGGAAAAATGGGCAAGCGTAAGGATTTGAGTGAGTTTGACAAGGGCCAAATTGTGATGGCTAGACGACTGGGTCAGAGCATATCTAAAACTGCAGCTCTTGTGGGGTGTTCCCGATCTGGAGTGGTCAGTATCTATCAAAAGTGCTCCAAGGAAGGAACAGTGGTGAACCGGCGAAAGGGTCATGGGCGGCCAAGGCTCATTGATGCACGTGGGGAGCGAAGGCTGGCCCGTGTGGTTCGATCAAACAGACGAGCTACTGTAGCTCAAATTACTCAAGAAGTTAATGCTGGTTCTGATAGAAAGGTGTCAGAATACACAGTGCATCGCAGTTTGTTGCGTATGGGGCTGCAAAGCCGCAGACCAGTCAGGGTGCCCATGCTTACCCCTGTCCTTCACCGAACAGTGGGCACGTGAGCATCAGAACTGGACCACGGAGCAATGGAAGAAGGTGGCCTGGTCTGATGATATACACCCTTTCATGGAAACGGTATTCCCTGGTGGCTGTGGCCTCTTTCAGCAGGATAAGGCGCCCTGCCACAAAGCAAAAATGGTTCAGGAATGGTTTGAGGAGCACAACAACGAGTTTGAGATGTTGACTTGGCCTCCAAATTCCCCAGATCTCAATCCAATCGAGCATCTGTGGGATGTGCTGAACAAACAAGTCCGATCCATGGAGGCCCCACCTCGCAACTTACAGTACTTAAAGGACTTAAAGTCCTTTACAACTTGATGTTTATTTTGTCATTAAAGTTACATATACACGGTTCCTGCCTCCTCCTAATATTTGCTGGTTCTCGCCTCCTTTTTCCCTAATCAACAAACCTTGTTTCAATAGGTAACTTTGGTACGTTTAAATAACAACAATGTACTAAAACATTGTCTTGTACAGTCATGCCAGACCAGTAGTTGGCGCCCTTAGACTGAACACGTAATGACACAGAGAAGATAACAGTATCGTTTTCAAAAACTTGCACTTTGAAACTCGTTTTCAAAAGTTTGCATTTTCAGGCCCCCAAAACGCTGTTGTCGTGTAAATGAACAGCCAAAACATAAGTTTTCCGTTTTTAGTCCCCCCCTTAAGACAATTAATCATTCAGCTGAATTCTATTTATAATTAAAAGTCATTTTATTAGTAATTACATCTTTCAGCTGACTACATATGACATCATTGCAATACATTTTATGGCCTTTAGAGATTGTAAGATTTTTTGTAACATTTTTAATTATTGAAAAAAAAAATTACATTAAAAATAATGGCAACATTTTCCTTCTTTTGGGACATATCTGCTTCTGTTTTATTCATTAAAATCAGTATGTGCCATGGCTGGGCTCTAGTCGTATAAATAATATATAAATTAATACCATATTTTGCGAATAAACTGCATGTTACTTAAATCAGTATCTAAAGCAGCTTGATCAACTGATAAGATTATATCAAACATATATGCATTTATTGTTTAATTTGTTAGCAGTCTGTTAGTTTTGAACATTTGTGGACATTATTTATCAGTGGACAGATGTTACAGGTAGTGTCCCCACGTTACCACTAGAGGGCAGTCATTGTTAAGGATTTTACATTCCTTAAAATACCTTGATTGTTTCCCTGTAGTATACAACTGTAAAGTGATGGGCCTGAATGACTGTCATATTGGTATACTTTAGTCATATTTTTTTCCCACAAAATTGTGTATTACTGTAAATTTACTGCTGCAAATATTCTGAATATTAGAAATGTTGTCACAGCTAGTTTATGAATCATGAGCTGGAATTTACCAAACTTTTTATTTGATTTATATATTGTTTTGTGGCCTTTAGCATGACATGTAACCCCAGGTTGCTCTCATCGGATGGATCCCGCCATTAGCAGGCTGTAAGTCACTTATGATGAAAAATTTGATAAATAGCAAGCACTTATATATAGTCAAAAGTTCAAAATACAATTTCTTTATGTTTTCAAAATAATTTTCTTATGCTCACCAAGGCTCAAAAAAATTTGAGCTTGATCAAAAATACTGTAAAAATATTAATATTGTAAAATATTTTTACAATTTAAAATAACTTAAAATATACTACATTATTTTAAGTTGTTATAATATTCCACAATATGACTGTTTTACTGTATTTTTGATTAAATAAATGAACATTATGAAAAAATCATAACATCCAAACTTTTCACCGATAGTATATATGGCATAGATTCAACAAGGTGCTGGAAACAGTCCTCAGAGATTTTGGTCCATATTGACATGATATCATCACGCAGTTGCTGTACATTTGTCAGCTGCACATCCATGATGCGAATCTCCTGTTCCACCACATCCCAAAGCTGCTCTATTGAGATCTGGAGACTGTGGAGGCCGTTTGAGTTTAGTGAACTCATTGTCATGTTCAAGAAAACAGTTTGATATGCTGGAAGTAGCCATCAGAAGATGGTACACTGTGGTCATAAAGGGATGGACATGATCAGCAACACTACTCAGGTAGACTGTGGCGTTTAAACAATGCTCAGTTAGTAAGGGCCTCAAACTAAGCGTGCCAAGAAAATATCCCCCATATCATGACAGCACCATTAGCAGCCTGAACCGTTCTTAGGCAGGATGCAGGAATGATCCATTTCATGCTTTCATGTTGTTTACAGCAAATCCTGAGCCTACATCTGAATGTCGCAGCAGAAATCGAGACTTATCAGACCAGGCAACGTTTTTCCAATCTTCCATTGTTCAGTTTTGGAGAGCCTGTGTGAATTGTAGCCTCAGTTTGCTGTTCTTATAGCTGACAGGAGTGGCACTGTTGTGTCTTCTGCTGATGAAGCCTATCTGCTTCAAGGTTGGATGTGTTGTGCATTAAGAGACGCAGACCTTGGTTGTAACAAGTGCTTATTTGAGTTACTGTTGCCTTTCTATCAGCTGGAACCAGTCTGGCCTTTCTCCTCTGATCATTTTCACCCACAGAACTGCCGCACACTGGATATTTTTCGGACCGTTCTCTGTAAACCCTAGAGATGGTTGTGTGTTAAAATCAGCAGTTTCTGAAATCCTCAGAGAAGCCCGTCTGGCACCAACAACCATGCCAAAGTCACTTAAATCACCTTTCTTCCCCATTCTGATGCTCAGTTTGAACTTCAGCAGATCATATTGACCTTGGCTGTGTCCGAAATCACCCCCTATACCCTCATTCACTATTTCGTATCCACTAATATAGTCCACTTGAGTGAGTGAATGAGAAAAAATGTGAGCAAATTCAGACACTGAGTGCGCCGGAAGGACTGTCGCTTTTGCATAGTTTGTGCTTGCCGTTTAATAATCATTTGAAACTTAGCAAACTGGCAGCTCCAGTAGTAATGAAACGATTTATCTTAAACTCTGTCATGGAAACTATGTATAAACCTGTATCATATTACACTGTAGCCACATTGGACCAGCGGTGTGGAAAATGGATGGATGGATAATTCAGCTGCGGGCAGAGGTAGACAAAGTACACAACTCTATTACTTGAGTAAAAGTAAAAGTACTACTGGTCAAATATTACTCCGTTACAAGTAAAAGTTCTAAAAACAGATTTTTACTTAAGTAAAAGTACAGAAGTATTTGTTTTTAAGTATTTAAGTATCAAAAGTAAATTTCCTTTTTTATGTCAATGCATTATTTTATTATTGTTGCATTGTTGTATAAATGCACATTTGCCATCATGGTGGTTTAAGCCAGTCAGTGATGCTACATCCGACATGCTAGCATACGACTACCTCAAACTCATTTAAATAATTAAGCTCTTTACAAAGCTGCTGTCACTTTAAGGCCGAATGCACAGACCCTATACACTGATACACATCTGATATTCTCCCAACTGTTTACTCTTCTCTTTCTCCCAGACGTTTATATATTTGAACATTTTATGAGACCTGCATCAAGTGTATGCCAACTAAACTAATCTTTAATCATTTCAGAAAACTGAAACATACTTTCTAAGTATGGCCATGGGTGCACACACTGTGCCGAGGAACTGTCTTCTTCCATTTTGCTATAAACTGATCAGTGTTCAAAAAATGTTGGGAAACTTCACAAGACCCTACAAGAGTGATTACTGAAAAAAAAAAAAACTTTTTAAGAAGAAAAAAAGCATCCACTGACTTTCAAAGCTGCTACAGAAACGACTTACGACTTTGAGGACCTTGATAGAAATGTAGTGGAGTAAAAAGTACTATATTTGTCTTTCAAATGTAGTGACGTTAAAGTCAAAGTTTCCCAAAAAAATAATACTCTATAAAGTACAGATACTCAAAAAGTGTACTTAAGTACAGTACTCAAGTAAATTTACTTAGTTACTGTCCACCGCTGCGGGCGGCATCTTCTGGTCAGATGCGGGAATTCATTTGGCGCATGACTATCGTGGTGCACTATGGGTATTTTCTAGCCGTTGAGCGTATATTGGTTGTACACTTGTTATTGCGGTGCATTGTGGGATTGAATGAGTGTACTCGATTATGTCCACTATGGTTTCAGACACCACTACAGATGGCTGTCCCCTCATATACTGCCCTTGTCAATAGGGGGCGATTTTGGACGCAGCCCATGTCTACATGCCTAAATGCTTTGAGTTACTTGCTGCCATGTGATTGGCTGATTAGATATTTGGGTTAACGAGCAGTTGAACTGTACCTGTAGTGGCTGCCTGACTGGTGATGGGGCACAGTTTTATGAAGGATGTCTGATTTAATATATGCATGTTAGTAATCATTTTTGCAGTTGAACAGTGGTTAGTGAGTTTATATATATACACAGCATATATTGAGTGTAGCTATGAGGATATTTGCATAATACCTCCAACTAACAGGCCTTTATTACTGCAGTCTATGGTCTCTTTTTTCAGAGGTACTTATACTGAATTTGCCACAGTCAGCAACAAAACCGGATGTAACTCACTCAGCAGGCCAGAAAGTTCTGCAGTGTTTGGGCACACTGGCTCTTTTTCTGAGTGACAGGGACATGTGCAGGTTTGGGCTGCATAGCGCAGGTGTGGAGGATAGAGGCTACAGGCCCCATGATGACTTCTGACTTTCCTCTTCCAACCTTCTTTGTCTAGAACATTTGTTTTGTGGGAGACTGTCATTATAAAGGAATTCATTTGTTTAAGGTCAAAAGTGTTTGCAGATCTTATTCGGGGGCTTGCAGTTGCCCCCACAAATCCCTTGTCACACACGTTAGCCACTGAGAGAATCAACAATTGAATGTTTTCTTTACATTATCTCAGCAAATAGAAATAGCTTCTCCTTTAGAGAAGACATGAGTCATTCTTGTCATAATTGTAATTCATTCTTGTCAAAACATTTGGTGGAGAAATGTACCGTGGCATAGACAGTGCAAGCTAGCAAGCCACAGCAAGTTTTTTTTCTTTACTGTTAAAGCCTGCATGTATAGATTAGACTGGACACCTTTCATAAAAACAAGTCTTAAGGTGCTATTAGATAATCTAATAGTCCAACACTAATTTTAAATAAATGAGCAAACAGACAGGTTTAAAAAAGCCCCGGTGGCTTTGAGCTCTCAGACTCATCTTCTAGATCCCAGTTAGACTGAGAACATATTTCCTGGCCCAATAACCATTCACTGACATTCATTTGTTTACCAGACTCTTAAATGTCTGTTTTCTGGAGCACTTTACAATAACACATGGTTATTTTTATTGCTATTGCAATTCATTACATTTACAATGTATAACATGATTTGTTAGAGATGAAATTCGACTCGAAATGCCCAATGGGTGTAACTTCATATCATTCAGATAACAAGTGGTACTATATGATATAAAGATGCTTTGTATTCATGGCAACGACTTTCTTCTGTGATGGTCAAAGGAACTTATCCTTTCACCAGTGATTAATAGAAGCCCCAGAGAATATTGAGCCCAGGTTGAAATACAGTATATCAATGGTATGAACATATCTCTAATTCAAAGTAAACCTTAGTGAGCTGTGCTACACAATTGAAGGAATATTACATGTGTTTTAATGATGTGTTCCTGCAGAGTAATATCATGATGACAGTACTTTCTATACCTCACTTCCGGGGTTTTAAATCGAAATAAACCAAATAACTTAACAAATAATAACTAAAGAGATATGGGTCTGTAAAATGTTTTAATGTTTTTGAAAGAACTATCTTATGCTCATTAAGAATACATGTGAAAATACAGTTAAACAGTAATATTACAATTTAAAATAACCGTTTCATATTTGAATATCCCTCATCCCTCCCTCACACTTTGTAACAAATCCTTCCCTCGCAGGTCAAAATGACCCGAAGCCATAAAATTATACTTTTTTCTCCAGAAAGCTCATTTAATTTCATTTTAATAATATTTTTTCTATTTAATGTACTTTTTTTGGGAGTTTTTTTTACCTTAAAATAAATAGATTTTAATCAAATAAATAATAATTTCAGCACATTCTTTCAACTTAAATTAAAAAATAACTCATTTCATGCATAACCCTTTTAATTCAGCTCAAAATATCTTACATTAGGTGTCTTTGCCGACCTCTTGTGGAAAAATAATAATATAACATTATATTTCATGAGTCTTGCCACTAGATGGCCATATAGCTCTATATGAAGCAAATAAAAGTCGGTTTCTCTTCAGTATGCATTCAGATATACATTTAGTCATTATAAAATGTAAAAAAAAATTGGTAAAGTTTTAGCATTTTTAGTTTGAATTTTTTTAGCATTTTTAGGTTTTTCTATGTGTACTGAAGCATTCCTCACATTCCATTCACTCCTATGGGGACCCGTGAGGGAAGGATTTGTTACTTTTTAAAATTTCAACCACAAAACACTTTGAATCCAGTCAATTGTATGTGTGTGTGTGTGTGTGTGTGTGTGTGTGTGTGTGTGTGTTCATGGTTCAAGTGCAAAGCTAAATTTTCAGCATCATTACTCCAGTCTTCAGTGTCACATGATCCTTCATGCTGATTTGCTGTTCGAGAAACATTTCTTATTATTAATGTTGAAAATGGTCTTGCTGCTTAATATTTTTGTGATAAATCTTTCGAGGAATATTTTAGGAATAGTTCAAAAGAACAACATTTATAAGAAAAATAACTATTTTTCACCTTTATAAATGTTCTTACTGTCACTTTTGATCATTTTAATGTGTCCTTGCTAAAAAATAAACTAATGCAATGGCATCCTTATATGTCTTAAGTGTCAAAACACTTTTTGTATGAACTGTAAACATTCTTCAATGGTTATTTGTTGCATAGAGGTTTTGTTTTCTGAATCACTTAAAAGAAAACACAATTTTCTGTGATTGTTGACTCCAGTCCTCCTAAGCTATTTAGCAAATGATGGATGAAAGATTGCTTCCTCCTCCCTCCCTGTAAATTGCTAATAAGGTAGAGTAAAGTGACATCTCCTCAATATGACTCAGCACTTTTCTAGGAGAACGCAGATTCAGACCCAAGGAGCCTGAGATCAAGACTAATTATCAGCTCTTGCACACATTGATTAATGTTATTTAGTTGCCTAATAAAATAATATAACAATTATAAATTGATACATCTCAATCAAGCAAATCACAGCTGTTTCAGTGTTCTTGCTCTTAAAAAAGAAAAGAGACTAGTGTGTTTGGGAACTTATAGCTAGACAAACTTCTGTTAAACAACACTTATTGATTAGATTGTGGCTTTTCAGAGAGACAGCAGGAGGTGACTGGGCAGTTGGGGACAATGTTTATTTTAGGACACAGTCTTGAGACAAAAGAGATCAATATAATTTTGTGCCAAGTCACAGATCTCATGCGCTCAAAATGACTGTCCAGCTCAGCATTAATTCCATATGCTGGGGAATTTTAGGAGCATTATGCTCTCGCAATCAATACGCTGACTGTCAAAACGGATTACTAACATCTAGACAGGGCCGTTTCTAGCCATTCTGACGCCCTAGGCAAAATCCTTATCAAAAGTCAAATTTTAAAAAGCAACATTGGTATTACTGGTATTAATTAACAAATACATACATACATTCCAAATTATATTTGTTAAGGATTAAAATTAATACCAGTAATACTTTGTGTAGCCAGATGCCTGTATAGCCCTAGGCCTATATAATATATATGCAATCCCTAGTTGCTAAGAAATTGTTTTCAGACATAAATACATAATTATTACGTGTTATCACATTTCACATGAAAGTAATAAGAATAAATACTGATTCAGTGCAGTTTTTGTTACTCATTGATGCTTGAACTTCCCCTTTAAATAACGCGACGTTATGCCCTCTGTGTGTACGACACTGCTTGCATTAAGCACTATTAGAACTGAATGAATCGATTCAGCATTCAACACCATTCGTAAAGATGCGTTAAATTTTACAATGTGACTTAATAAAGGATGTATTAATGTTGGGAATTAGCACATTTTATTATACCGTTTTTTAAAGTGTCCGTTAAAGTTTTATATGGGACAATTACAAAACACTGATTATTTTAACAATGCATTGGCGCAGTGCCGGCCCTACCTAATAAGCGATATAAGCGGTTGCATAGGGTCCCCGTGGCCACCAGGGGGCCCCACGCCAGGCGTTAAGACAGTAATGCGTGGTAATAAGTTTGATAAAGTTTGCTTGTGCCAGCGGTGTACGTTAAAGGGGTGATGAATTGAGAAATCAACTTTCCCTTGAGCTTTTGATATATAAAAGGTCATGGTAATATAAGAATATCCTGTAAGTTTCAGAGCTGAAAACTTCCTTGTTAGTCAAAGAAAAGCTTTTATAGACACCAGGCCCAGCAAACGACAGATTTTTCAAAGTGGGGATCTATGACGTCAAAGGGAGGCAAGCACCGCCTCAGCAGAAGAATATCAACGCCTACTTTATTACTGCCTGTTTAGCCCCGCCCACCGATTCGCGCATAGGCCTAGTGTTAAACCATCGAGCTACAAAGCAATAAACATGCCGTTGAGGATTACAAAATATTGTGCAGTGACTGGGTTCAAAAGTAATGCAACATGTAAGTAACATTCTAATGCCTGATCTGAAATGTGACGATTCATGTAGTCAGATGTTCTTTGTCTGTGTCAGTAAATCAGACCAGTGACTAAACATCAACTTGCGTTGTTTCTCTTAGTAGTATGGAAATAATCTGTTATTTAACAGTGATTAAATTCTATAAAGAAAGCGATCAAAGAAAGCTCCCTTTGCAATCGTTTGAGCAGCGCACGCTGCAGCTGTCAATCAAACAGAGAGTTTATCAGTGACGCGTTTATCAGTGACTCCCGTTTTATTCAACGAATCTCTTAACTCTATCACGTTTGCACTGTTAGTGACGATGAAAGCATTCGTCAGTGTACAGAAACTGAGTTGCAATGACGAGATCGCTGCTTTCATGCGCTCAGCGTGTGTGTGATCAGCTACAATGATCATCACTGCAACCTTTCATGCCACAATCTTAATATAATGCCATAGATCTCAATATAATGCCATAGATCTAAATGTAATGCAACACTTTTCACGATTAGTTAACCATGAGAGCTGTAATTGTAAAAACGAGCTAAAAGAGGGAGTAATACTATTTCAAATGCAAAGACGTTAGCCAATCACAGCAGTGGGTGTTTACACTGAAGTCTCCCAGCGGACACGCCCCTTAAAACAGAGCGTTCAGAGCAGAAGGCTAAAATCAGGGTAGGAAAAATGCCTTATATTTATAAATTATGAAAAATTTTGATGTAAAAAGCATTCTAACATTATAAGTGCACCCCAGGAAACATCATAAAACAATAAAAAAAAAACGCAGTTCATGACCCCTTTAATGTTTGAAAATGAAGAGGCGGCGACACTATCAATCTGGTGCAAAGAAGAGAAAAATAGGAAAAAAAGTGTTTACATTTAAAAAAGTTACATTTTAAAAAGATATTGTTAAAATGGCGGTTGCTGCATCATGTCTTACTGCAGTTCCCAACCTTTTTTTACTTTGAAGGCCCCCCTCCTCTCCGAATCAATACTGCAAGGACCCCCCAACCGCCTTTTTTATTCACAAAAACATTTGTGAACATGTTTTCTAGTGTCATTACTTTTCAACTCCATGTTATTATTTTTTTAAACAAAAGAATTTCAAGATAGATTTAAACCTTCAGTGTTCTTTTTTGCAAACATACTTTGCAGACATCATTTACAACTTAAAAGTACTTAGCCTACTCTTCTCAGTACAGTACAATTGTCATATCTGTTTCTGTGTCTGGCGCTCGGTGGGACTTTTATGTTGTAGTTATCTGTGCCTAGTTTCTGTGTTCTTTTCTGTGTCCTGCTTCCTGTGGCAATTGTAGTTCTTTGTAGTCTTTCATGTTGATTAGTCTCCCCAGGTGTTTCCCATTTACCACACCCCTTGTTATCTCATTAAGCTAGTCTTCCCTGTGTATTTATAGTCCTTGTTTTCTCTGGTTCTCTGTCAGT